>JAPMOR010068621.1:0-71145 GCA_026543865.1 Argiope aurantia | reverse complement strand
TGTGTGTGTGTGTGTGTGTGTGTGTGTGTGTGTGTGTGTGTGTAGAATTATATATTGTATGATAAGAAAACGGTAATGCGACAGCGTTATGCCTCTCCAGTAGTTTTTATTTTTTCATGCCGAATTATCCATCTAAAAAATTATATAATTAGCATACATATTACTTTTTAAAAAGTTGTGTGTTAAAAATAATTTGAGACTGTTTGACGTCAGCTGTGGGAAAAAGCAGCTAAACTGATGTGGAGAAAAGTGAAGGCGTGATGAAACTGAAGGAATTTGAAGATGATTCTGACTCTATTCAACAAGAATGGAAATTGTGTAGGTTAAAAAAAGTCTCGAATAATCCATGGCTGATTTTCAATAAATATGCATATTTTGGTTTAAAACACTGAAAATATCACAAAGAATATTTTTTTTTCATTAATACTTCTGCAGAATTTATGAAGTTGAGATCATTACGATGGCGATAATTGAAGGAGAATCATTTTCGATAATTTGGTGGCTAATGAATAGTTTGTGGTTTTCGCGAGTCGCGAGGAATGCTTCCAAATTCTGTCGTTGAAGAAAATAACAGGGATTTTTTTCAGGCAGTATAATTTTTTTTAAATGAGTTGAATTGGGGATTGAGCCCTCTGTTTTAAAATGGAAGATCCATTCATTTGGTCAACTATATTATCTTTCTAAGTGTTAAATAATTACTTTTTGTTTGTCATACTGTCATTACTGATTTCATGTTTTAATTTTTTTCAGACCTCATTGGTGATAAAATGATTTTAAAGTACATCAAAGGTTCCAAATATCATTAGAGAATATAGGTATTGAATATAACTATAATCGTTCGTTCAATGAAATAAAGACATTTTGACGGAAAGTAAAAAATATCGGTAATCTGGGGTAATTTTACAACAGACAATTTGAGACAATGTACATCCACATCAAACAAATTTGTTACTATGATTAGATTGTAAGTACCGATTACCTCAGAGATTAAGTAGTACCTGGGAAACACTTCTGGAAGTGAGGCATGTTCATCAATAAATTATTTTGGTAAAAAGTGCATTGCTTAGTTAAACCTACAAAAGGATTTCTCCCTGACAAAAATTAAAAATATTTGTGATCTCAATCCATCATTTTAAATTGAAAAAGAAAGGACGAAGACAAAAAAATTCCTTCCGAATTGCCTTACGCTACTTAGAATTCACGTATAAATTTGTGAATACATGTAGCAAATCGAATTTACATATACGAGCACAAATTTATAAATCATTTCATAAGGCAGGTGGACAAGAGGAATTAAGTATCTACATTCAGTAAAGGACTGAAGTTCCACAATGGAAAAGGAGAAAAGCAAAAGTATCCATAATGCAATTTAGAAAAGTAAAAAAAAAAAACTATGCCTGTTAAATAATTTAGAAAAGAGAGAAGAAAACGAAAATGAAGATTATGTCCGTCAAATGAGTTGAGTTTGAGTTTCAAGTGTATGGCACAAAAGCCAGATTCGGATAGACTGCGCCAAACATATGATTGCGTCTATTGTGCATGGAATCGCTGAATTTGAAAATCTTCCTAGTTCTAAAAATAACATTTTCATTAAAGAATACATTTTTAAACTTCTCTTTTTTTAAATTATCCACAGATTTATTTAGGCGTAACTTTTCCTTATGGACGCAGGTCAAAAATATATTGATCTGAGTCTTTTATTTTTCTGATAGTACGTGCATAGCATAAAATTCTACATAATGATGAATCAAGGATTTTAAAACGACTGAGATAATAAGGAAAGGGCAATTGGGAAGTACATTAAAAATTTATTTTTTATTTAAAATGCTTGCACACACGTTTCTTTAATGTGTCCCAAGTCATCATTTAACCAATATTTTCCGAAGTCTTCCATGATACGACCATTTAATTTTGAATTCGTTTTAAGATTCGGAAGCCGCGATTTCTTCTCCTGCAGTGCTCATCATTTTGGCGCACTTGTCCTCGAGCTGGTTAACAACAAGCGCCGTCATCTCGTTTATATACACCACCCACTCAGTGAAGCAAATGTTATTTTGGTATTTATTTAAAAATTCATATCTTTATTTAATAATCACCAGAGCTTTAGGAGAAAATAGTTATCGACAAAATATTGATTTTAGGATTATTTTTCAACGTCCAGCTAGCAGCAAGTTAAATGCTACCAGTGGTGAATACTTAAATCTCATTAACCATTTTAGAAATTCCAGGACGCAGAAATAAATGGGCTGTTCAAGTTGTTTAAAAACTGTTTATTAAAACTTCAACAAGACATTAAAAAACAAACACTTTCACTCACACACCCAATATTACTAACTATTTTTAAAAAATACAGAGTACTTGTTTTTATCTCCTCTTCCTTCGCTAAGCGCATGCGTGCCGAAGAGGATGGTAAATCTATTTTCGAAGGCAGGAAAAGAGCTCTAGTTAGATGCGACACTACTCGGAAACTCGGTTATAAATTATTTAAAGAAAATTATATAACCATAAACAATAATTTGTAAAGAAAATTTGTTTCTGAAAATATAGCGAATCAAATTGTATTTCATTCAAAGCATCATTATCAACAGTGGATCTGACGTGCATATATTAAACTGATTATTTTGTGTGTATGGAGTTATGACGTATCTCTTTTTGGTCAATTGGTATTTCAGCTGTATTAATATTAGCATCTAATTTTTCAATTTCAGGGAATTTTGGGAACTTCTCACAGTCAAAATTTGATATTTGGTTATCATTTGGCAGTTAAATGTAATTGCGAGTGATGGTTGAAACGTTTTGATAGCATCTTGTATATTTTAACAAAATTAGTTTTGGAATGATTGAAAGCACCTTATTACAGTTTACCAGTGATATCCTCAACCCAAACGTTGACGCCATAGAGTAATGATTTTTCCTCAGTTTCGTTCGGTTCGTAAATCACCCTCAAATCCAACCGAGACGGATTGAATTCCTTCATCACGAATACTTGTTAAAAAATGATCATGTGTTTGTAGTATGTAGACGAGTGTATAACATTTATAAACAAGAAATTTGTCATGCGGATTACTGTAAGGATTACTTTTCTCATTTCAAACTGAATTTTAAAAATCAATATAGAAAAGTTTTAACTGAATATTTTGTATTATTTTGGGTCATTTTTCCCATTTGCCCATAATATCGCTTCTGAAGATAATAGAAATAGGAATCCATGCACCATCGTATAGAATAAATAATTTTCTCTAAAATGAAATTTTTTTGAATGTCGAATGAAAGTTAACGAATTTGGAGAAATATTTTAAATATGGACAGGGTTTCTGAAAAAATTCTCAGAATTAAAACTAAAATTCCTGCCACAATCTTTCTAATTTAGTTATCTTCACCAATTTTTTTAAGTAATAGTTGGAACACCCCCTCCCGCCCACAATTTAAAGCAAGACAAGCTGAAATACCTTTTCTAATTGTTATAATTGTGAATTTCTAGCTTTCTTTACAGGAAGAAACTATTCTTTCTTCAGAGACTTGTTAGTGGCGTAACGTGTCACGTGTCTTTCAGATCTTCGCAAAGAACCAAATAAGATTTATGTCGTCGTAAACTTCGTTGCTTAATTCAAGGTCTTATAGACTATTTACAGTAAAATTTATATTTTTCCTCTTTCTCTTTCTCTCTCTCTCATTCTTTTTCTTTCCTTTTTTAAACTTGTTTCAAGTCTCCGCTATATGTTTCAAATTTCACCGCATGTAGTTACCGCGAATAAATGTAAATGTGCAAAATCAATGCAACTTTTTCTAGTTTTGATTTTATTTTCATAATTTAATTTTGATTATGTCGTAGAGAATTCCGTATACGTTTTTCTAATCATGAACAAAACGAGAAATTCGTGCAATCTTCTTAAAATATGACTGTCTAAACTTTTTAGTGATAAACTCAGTTTATTGTGTCATATACGAGCAAGATGTTAAAGGTATAAGGTAGAGTAAATGACGGATCGCATTTTAAAAGTTAATACTTTTAAAATTATTATTCAGAACATAAATAGTGATACACACAAATGAGGATAAACGTTTGAAATTTTGGATTTTTACAACGCTCAACAAGAGGTAATTATCTGGAAATTTTCTCCCCAGCTAAGCGATGATAACACGAATTTTCTCTTTCAAAAGATAGTAGGGTTTGGATGTTTGTGTTCATTTAAATGAGGAGATTGTAAAAGGCTTGGTGGAGCAGACGAGAAGGATTGACCCCTCGGCGCATCCTAATATGTTATTGAATGTGCTTTCTTGTTATGGAGTTACGCCAAACACCTTGTTTATAATCTTTCATTGCCGAAAGTAGTCAGAGAACGCATAATTGCTGCATTAAGTACATTTACAGTGTAAAGCTTCAAAATGCGTGGAATGAATATGATTATTGATTGCATATTTTTCTTATTGTGAAACATTCACAAAAAGAACATTTATATTTAAAAATATATATAATGTTTATATTAATTTTCAAATTGAACTGACTATGTTTTTGTAATAGTTTTTAAAATATATGTGTTTAATAACCGGCCGTTCATTTGGGCTAATACTGTATATCTTAAAGGGTGATATTGGCCTCGATCAATTTAGACGACAGGCCGCCTCATTTCGACCAGCATTGCGTTCCAGCGAAGAGCTGAGAACTTATAAAAATGCCGGTAACCGTATTTTTGGTGGAAAAATGGTTAAGATAAAATTCTTATACAAAAATTTCCAAGGGATAACTCAAATATAATGAATGGACTGAATTAAGTACTGCTTCTCCTGGTGGAATCTTTGGGCAATACTGACAAACAACAAATTTTGGTGATTCTATTTATTGTTTTTTTTTCCAAATTATTTATACCAGTCGAAACTCTGGCATTTAGAAGGAAAAAAAATCATGATTAATCCCAGTAAATGTACTTGCCTTTATTAATAAAAAGCATACGCCATCTGCAGACAATATCCAAACATCTGGTCTTTTTATCCTTTCGGTCATTCAGTATACGCGCTTAAGATTGTTGTTGTTAGTTTTAAAAATAACCTTGGATACTTATATTATGAGATCATATTTATTTATCATTATTTATTTATAGCTATTATAAATAGCATCCATTAACATATTGACCGATCAAAACGACTCCAAATAAAAAAAGTTTCAATTTATATAATAAAAAATATTTATTTTCTTTTGAATAAAAATAGTTAAAATAGTAATTTTGTTAAAACCCCTTTAATAAGGTGTGTGAATGCCAAAGCAATATCTGCATGTTATAATTTATAACATTGCGTTTAAAACCAGTATTTTTATGTATTAGAATATGACAGTATTTATCGAAATATTAACAGAAATTCTGTATGAAGGGTAACAAAAATAAACACTAACCGATAACCAAACGAAATCGAAAACACTAATTAATTATGAATATCTATTTACTGTATCGCGATTTATCGTGAACTATTATTCATGATCATGATTTCAATAGATCGATATTTTTCGAAAACTGGCATCAAAAAACCGATTTTTGAAAAATATCGATTTTTTTTTGATACATCGAAAATCGGCAAAGCCCTATTCTGGAGTTATCACTTCCTATTTTCTGATTTTAAAACTTTTACAAATACTACAAGAGAAATAGTGTGGACGCCGTCTTAGCCACTGGAAAAAAATACAATCAAATCATTCAAATTGTTTAATTATTTTCTTCCTGCAGAGCTATTCGTCCAATCTTAAGTGCCATCTTCAGTCACATCACCCCTTCTTGCTACTACAACCTGTGAAGGAGGAGCAGCTGTGGAATGAACCAAAGATATCGCTCTTCTACGATATCATTTCCGATAGGGAGATCAACATCATGAAATCACTCGCCCTTCCCGCAGTAAGTTGCCATTTCTCGAAAGAAAGTTATTTATATCAACTTCAGTGTAACTACCTAACCCTAATCGGAAAAGATGGAGAATTAGAAGTAGTTGTCATCCTAAACGCTCGGGATGGAAATCTTTCCTCTGAAATTGAAATAGTCATCTATTACTCATTTTGAGTTGCTGAACACGAGTGTTAAAATCAAGAGCAGGAAATATCACCCTGTCTTCAGATACTCGTAACTTAATATTTGAAAAAGAAACAATACGTTATCAAATGCGTGTGTCTACTTAATTCATGTTACTCCAACCGGAGTCTACCAACAAAATAGTGGACCGGTTTTCTTGGCATTCCTTTTTTTTTCGAATATTCTAGAAATAACCTAGCGAAACTCATCTGTCTCAGTTTCAGATTTAGTGCACCCAGGTTTTTTTTTCTTTATATAGACAAGATCCTTCATAAATATTACAAGAATCTTTGATTTCACGATTCTTAAAAAAATTCGTTGATACACAACGAAAAGAATTCCAAACTTCTTGTAAAACTATGCTATAAAATTTTTCATCATGGAAGAGCTTATAGAATGAAAATCCATTCTTTTAGTTTATCTTCATCGATTGCAGAGAATCTATTATTTAATTATTTGAAGACTGATCTAGTCTTGTTCATGATTCTCATACAACTTTTGTCTATCATTTTTATCTTTACTACTGGTTAATTCTGTACATTATTCTTTCTAATATTTTTTTTTCTAATTATCATTGTTTTGTCTTTCCAAGTTGCAAAGTTTGGGCTCTACTCACCCGATTATACAAAAAACAATTGCACTTCGTATTCCTAATTGATGATCTATGAGAATAATTACAACTTTCAACTAATAATACAAAAATACCAATTGTACTTATTCTATTAAAGGCATTTCAAAAACTGTTTCATAGCTTCGTAGATTTCTTTCGTAGACACAGAGTAATCAATTGAATTAAATGGAAGCTAGTTTTCATTTTGCAACAATACTGTCTGGAGAGTTTATTTTAGCAGAATATGTGGATAGTTGATACTGCAAAAAATCATATCCTGTTTTGAAAGCCTTCATAAAACATTAATGGTAAAAAGTTCCGTCAAAAGTTTTAGATGATAATATCTTTAATACTTTCAAAAAATGAATTTCATTTTTGAACCAAGTTCCTAAGTGTTACGTTTTCAGATCTTTCAAGAATATGTAATATGTATTTACAAAGCTTATACGTATTCAATTTTAAAAACATAATGCATTTTTTTTATTTAAAAGAATGCTATTAATTTGTAAATTACTATTTTATTACGAATTAGTAAAATAATTCATGCGCGCGCGCACGTGTGTGTGTGTAATAAAAATCATTTGTCAATTTTCACTAACATTTTTGTGTTCAATATTTCCAAATTAGTGAAAAATTATCACTTTAATATTTCAGAAAAGTTTCCTAATAATTTAAAACAATTATGTTTTTAACCTTACAGGTTGAAAAAGGAAATTTTATAAAAGATAAATTAGTGGTATGTATCATAATAAGAGTTGGGATATAGTTTTGAATCTCGCAATTGTCTGTAAGTTTGACAAATTGAAACATAGCAATCAAATTCGTATAAATTTTCCGTATGTTATATCATTTAAACAATGTACCTCTACTCTAGTCAAAAGGAGATGTGTTTGAGAATAAGAATGTGCTTAAACATTTTCATCCGGATATTGAAAAATGTGTGCATTTCTTTTCCTGAAAACTGTTACCAAGTGATGTTGGTGGCAGTTCTTGCTAGCAATCTTTATCAATAGACGTTTTACAGATAACAATTCTACTTTTATGTTAATCTGCATTATTTTATTATTTATTGAGCACTTTCTTAGTTTGTTTCTAGACTGGCGTTTTTATTGTGTGCCATGATCTATGAAAATTTTATTAAATTCAAAGAAATAGTTTTCATTTTATCAATTTTTATTCAATATATTACTTAACCTTTAAAGTTAAATGTATTTTGAACCTTTCTCCCTGCTCAATACACGTTCAGTCATCAAAAATTAGATAAGTAAAGATGCAGTAAGGAATATATCCTGTAATTTACATAAAAAATAAATCTTTTAATTATGGATGACAACGAATATTTTGAGATTAATTCGACTTTGAAGAAAAAGTATTGACCTTTCTGCAAGTATGGTGTATGGTTGATGTATTGGTCCTTTTCATTTCAGTTAAAGAGAGCGGAGGTTGCGGAGTATAATGCAGGCCTTGGTCATCGAGTGTCCGATACCAGAGTTACAAAAATGTAGGTGGTTTTTAACTGTTTAAAAAAATTGGTTTAAAGTACGTACCTTGAAGCGAAATCATTGAGAAGCTATGGAATGTGCTTTATTTTTAATTTATTTATTTTTGTCTATACAATGAGATATGCCAAAATTCGTCACTTTTTTAAACATGTCTTACAAGTAATACTTTAACTCTTATACATATGCATTTAGTTGCCTTTTGTGAACAGATAAGAATTTATCAAAATTTAATATAATGCTTTAAAATTTCAAAATCACATTGCCTTTTAAAGTTATGTTTATAAATTTGCAAATTATAAGAATAAAAGCGTTTGCGATCCTTGTCCATTGATGGTAGCACTCACTATCTAAGTATTAATAATGGCTAGTTTTCTAAGTATTAATAATGGTTAATTTTTGGATGGTTCATTAAATTATCTATAATATCATTCTTTTGTTCATTTGATTTATTGTTATCTTTGAGATTATAGTTTAGGGGATTGGCGCAAGAGTTATATTTGACTATACTATTTGATTTCTTGTAAGGATTTGTTTATGTTTCGTTGTCATTCAGCAGTAGATAATTAGAGTCTTTCCTGTGTCACATGCTTTAATGTTTTATATACACAAATTGCTTCTCTTCTCAGTAAGTCTGTGATAAGAAAGATAATTTTATAGATAGAGTAATGGCTACTGAATGGCCATTGGATGATGGCATGTCGGCAAAAAAAAAGATTTTCGAAACTGCTCAAATTTTGACGATATCTAGATTAGGAGCGAAGTTATGATATCTTACCAGAAGCTTTTTTAACCCAGTCATGGGGACTAGGAAAAACCCAATAGGCAGAGCTGAAGAGAATCAGTCGAATTGAGAAAAGGGATTTTGAATTGGTTGTGTTGAGTTCTCTCTGCGCATTTTATGCTGTTGGGCTTGTTTAATAACGATTTACTGTTCACTTCAACCACTATTCTTATGTATACATTTTGTTTATGTGTTCTTGTTTTTTTCGTGTAGAATAAAACCATTAGCCGTTATTAAACCTGCTGGACCTATCGTCATATGTAAAAAGGTCTATTTTTAATTAAAAATAATAATACAAATCTAAAATATGTCTTATATTGATCTTTTATTGATTGCATTGGTATATCGTTTCTTAAAGCAGGAATATCATTTGTGCAAATGAATTGTTTCAAATGTTTTTGTTATTTTAAAAATTGTTAATATTTTTATTTCGTTAAGCCAAAGCAGTGTTATTTTCTCCATTATTATTTTTCTTCCATTTTCAATAATTTTTAATATAAAGTTCTTAATATTTATCGAATTTCCAAAGACTCTCCAGCGACTGTCTATCTCGATCCCTATTTTGGTATTTTATGATGATACAAACATGTTAAACCATTTTGATATATATTTTTCTGTAGCATTGTGACAATGCTTGTTCTGTTAGGAATTTTTCGAAATAGTTCATCATTTCTCCTTAAGTATTTAAAAGGAGTAAACAGAGGATGTAAATGGACCAAAAAACAGAACGTTGGGCACGACTAGAGCTTTTAAAAAAAATTTTAAATTCTAAGGAAATTGACTATAACATCCTAAAAATATGTGGCATTGCTATACATTATCATTCATATCGAGACATGGCCATCCATCGGGAAAATTCCTTTTCCAAATTTCTTTCATTATATGACTTTTTGAATTATAATTCCTGATGTAGCATGGTCAATTTTATAGCCCTTGTTCCTCCACCCCCGTAAATAATTCAAATCTAAAGATGCCATCACATTTAGTCGGACTCGAACTTAGAAACGCGAGAAATCTTGAATGATCGAAACTCTGAGACAGCATAGGGAGAACTATGGCTGAGTCCTAAGAGCCATTGCCGTCCCATCATCAGTATGAGTGTACCTGACCCCAAACTATTTCTGTACCACCAGAGGTCACCCTTCCGGAAGCTTCACATGTCCGTATCTGAAGTGTTCCCGGGTAAGATAAATTTAGAGGAAAATCAATTATTGGGCATCTAAATTTCAATTTCATTAAAATCGGCGGTGTGACATTTTTATTTTCAATACAAGAATTGTTAGACGTGCAATGACAATTATGCCCCTTGTACAACAACTGTAAAACGTAAAATTATTTCTTTCGGGTCTCTAGTGCCTGGTTACGAGAGATGGACCACCCATTGATTCCGAAAATGTATCGTCGCATTGAAGCCATCACTGGTCTATCCTCCAGTTCTGCAGAGCCTTTCCAAATGGCCAATTATGGGTTAGGAGGACATTTCCATCTGCACATGGACGTGCTGGTATAAAATTTGATTTTTCTAAATAACGAATTTATCTTTCAATTTGCTTTATTTCTACATAATTTCTAGAATTTCAGCTTTAATCCAGTATTAGAAAAAAATTAAATAATTTTATCCATATTTCCTCAACTGCTTTTTACACAGCGTTCTAAAATATATAAAAGTTTAACTGAAAGATGTAATATTTGCTTTCTTTTGATATAAAATCGTAATTTTAAGAAAAGGAATGTATTGCAATAGTGATAGGAAAAATGACTTTTTAATAATAAGAAAGGTAATATTTTAAAGGTAAGTATTTTTTTTAATATACAGAAAGAAATTCAGTCCTTAAATACGCTGTCAATTGAGCGACAATGTTCATAAAAATAAAATATAACCGTAAAATAATAATCAGTGCCGTAATATTCTTTAATATTTTTTTCTATTATTGTAAAAAACGGAATGGTTAAGTATTTTGCTTTTTTAAACCAAATTCTCGTATTACAGGTACAAGTGCTCAGTACAGAAAAGGATGGACGATTTTAATGTACAAAACATATAGGCGCTGATTAAATGGGGGGGGGGAGGAATGAGATTCCTATGATAAAAGAAATTTAAATTAAAAAAATTAACTTTTGATCTAATTGCTTTACTTGCAATAGCTTCTTTTTCTTCTTCAATTTTTTTTATTATTTGCAATTTATAATTTGAAAATAAAATTCAAAACTTAAATTAAAATTAATAAATATAAAATTAAAAATATAAATTTTTTTTTAATAATTTCTTTAATCAAATGTATTGATCTGCAGCCTGACACGGAAACTTACTTTGGGCCCGAAATGGGAAACCGGGTTGCTACTTGGCTTACTTATGTAAGTAGATTTGATTTGTTTTATATAATCTAATGATCAATTCATTTAAAACATAAAGAAAGCTTTAACGAAGTAATCTTTTTTCAGTTAAGTGATGTCAGTGGTGGAGGCGCTACTGTTTTCCCGAGGCTCAATATCACTGTATGGCCGAAGAAAGTAAGATTTTTTAGTATATAAATACAAGTGGTTATAATTAATGAGACGTTATTCAGCTCTATGTAAAATCCCGTCTAATTGACGCACTTTGTTTAAATTTTGATTATGTTTATATGGTTTATAAAAAAAATAACTTCAAAAAATAGTATGTGAAATTTATACCACCAGATGGCATTTTTCATGTAATATAGGAAAATCTTTATTGAAATTAGGAACATTTAAAAATCCCAATAGTAGATAGATCGAGTTTAATTGGTCAAGTTGTTATATCAGAACTGAGGTAATGATTTAGCGACACTGCGAGAAATTCGAAGCTTGAGAAGCTTTCGAAAGATCATGTGTCAAGGAATGAATTGAAACAGATGCATCCTAAACTTGAAAAGATTGGATAAGTGAGTGCGCTGGCAAAGAGGATTTTAGATGAAAGTGTGGAAGAAGTTGTTATTGATGTGATTGAAAGAGCTTCCAGTTCCAATAATTATCGAAAAATGCTTGGGCCATGTCACTGATTTATCTTTTCTTTAGTCTAGGGCACGGAACGTTCTGTGATCCGTTTTAAAAATGTATCCATACAAGGTTACACGTGGTGCAAAAACTGCATCTTCAAAACAAGAGACAATGCTTTGATTTTGTTTATTATTCCTGGCTAGAATTGTCGTTGACACAGAATCAGCCTTGGAATGTTTTAGGATGAAATGAGGCACATTTTTCCATAGACAAAACAATGAACACTCAGAATCGTCTCATATGAGGTTAAGCATGTAACAAAGCTGTGCACGAACAGCCTCTGCATTTTGATTACATTACTGTAAAGTGTTATTTTACTGCTGATTTCATTCTTCGTTCATTTTCTTTGAGTAAAATGCCTCTTAAGAACCTGAAAGGTTTCCCGTCGTAGGATCCCAGTACTACAAACTTCTGTTGAAGAAAATCATTTTTCCAAATATTAGGGGATTACTGTCTTCATGCAAGATGGTACAAAATGACTCAAATATTGACCGCTATGTGAAGCATCGGCTTTGGGTCATTTTGAAGTTGATCCGATACTTCAATATATTTTCTGACTACCTGATCTCCTCGTTCTGCAGATTTTGATCCCTATGATTTCTGATTGGGGATATTACAGAAAAAGCGTTTCTTTGAAAAAAGCATACGGACTCTGTCTAAATTGAAAGCAAGAATAGCACACCATATTATTGCAATTCTTCAAGAAACCCTACGTGCTACTTTAATATTATAACAAGTTTTGAAATTATGATTAACACAACTAGAATGCACACTGACCAAACCCTGCACAACTGATTATAACTTATTATAGAATGCACACTGATGCCTGCTGCATGAAGAAATTCTTTTTCATTTTTGATTTAGGTTTTGTCTATTGTGTTACAGTTTTGGACAATTTCCGTCAGCTAGCCAGCTGTTATATCGCCAGACCGATATATCGCTGAAAAATAATATATATTTTTTAATAATACCAAAATTTTGCAACGGGGGCACGAGTGCCAGATACAAAACTTGCGCCAAGCGTCAAAGATTTTAGCTTCGTAAGGTTACTTGATTACATCAATTTTAATGTTGCATCATAACAACGTTGATGGAAAAGTGACTGTCTTATGATTTGATAAAATATAATATTTTTTATTGTTTTGCAATGTTTTCCATAAGTAGTTCGTGGAACATGGCTTAAATTGTGATAAGATGATTCATGAGTTTTACATCACGATAATGCATCTTTATTCGGGAAATTTTAACAAAATATTCAGTAAACACACCTGCACAAGATCTCTATTCCCTTGGTATAGCGCCATTTGACATTGTCTTTTTCTCAATGAATTGATCAACGTTTTAAATCAATTGGTGGAATTTAAAAAAAAGTCTTAATTGGGTTTCATAAAAACGACTTTAGGGAATGTTTTGAAGATTGGAAAAAATGCTGACCTTAGTTTATATTAGTAAGAGGAAATTAAAGGTTAATGTAATAATATTAATAATAATTTGCGAATGTCTGATGCCATTCTATAGATACAGACTGTTTGATCTATATCTAACAAATTTAATACAAATGTTCTTTGGTAGACAAAAATCTGCATTTTGGAGTGATTTTATAAAAACTTAATTAATTAAAAGTTAATATCTTTAATATTCAATTAAACGCACAATTTAGTCAATTACATTAGCTGTAACATTTATATATATGTTATTGTTGCATATAAATATGCCCTTCATTAATTAACGGTATTGCGAATTAACGGTATTTTTTTTTTTTTATAATTGCAACCATGAAATTTTGTTTTTTAAAATGTATTCAACTTAAATAAAGCATGTATTTAAAATACGGTATTATTATATTTGCTTCCCATTTTTAAACACACGATATCCAGTAATTAAAAAATTACTTTTCTCATTCAGGGATCAGCTTTATTTTGGCACAACGTGAAGTCGAATGGTATTGGCGATATTTTGACACTCCACGGTGCGTGCCCTGTGGTCACTGGATCCAAGTGGGGTAAGTATTCTTGCAATTTTTTATTGGATATTCCAAGATTTATAGGTAAATATTAACTTGAAAGAAGTAGTATATTGGAATTTATAGCATCAATGGCTGTTATCCCCTGTTTCCTGGCGAAGTTTCAGTCAGTTAACAGTAACAAAGCAATTCCGCTGATAGGTAAAGATTAATATGCATTCAATGTTCTACATCTAGAGCTGCCACTTATTTAAATCTTGCATACTATCTAAAAAAGGGATTTTCAAAATCTTATATTTTTAATTAAAAAGAAGCTGAAATTTAAGCGTTTCTACTCAATAACTTTGGAAAACTTTTTTTGTCTTTAAAAGTTGTATAAAATTATTATTATACTAGCAGTACCCGCACAGCGTTGCCCGTGGCATAACATCCAAAAGGAAAAATTAGCTTTAAACTTAAGTCTAGCCTCCACCCGATATGACATGGGAATGTAAAAAATAACTACAAAACAATTTTTTATAGCACATATTCAGAAATATTTAGGGCTAAGCTTTGATATATAGTCATTTAGTGCCTTGCGCGGTTGGCAATTTTTCGATGGCGCTTTGTTTGGGATTACATGGCCGCCATTTTTTTTTTATGTTACTGTATGCTGCTGTATTTCGATCTTTCCTGTTCATTTCCCTTGATTTTTTCCTGATGCACATACTTCTTATGCTTACTTTCATGATTTTCGATTAATTTTTTTTTTGCATTCATTTCCTTTTACTGCATTTATTGACTTTTTTTTTCTGTATATCTTTAATTTGCTGTAGCGTTCTTCGGAACCTTTAGATTAGGAACGCTATTGTTGACGTTTGCGCCACATTCAGCCATTTCGCCAAAATTTGGTGATAAACTATTTTGGGGTGAAAATGGCTGTATATCAATGCTGTTCCATATTTAGACTGTTAAATTGGCTTCAATTTTTCCTTGTAAACAATTTTCAATTTTCCTTGTATCAAAAGGCATGTGTTGTTTACAACACATGCCTTTTGATACATCTTTTCATTTTAAAGTTGGGCTAAACTTTGATATAGTCATTTTGCGCCTTGCGAGGTTGGCAATTTTAATGGTGGTGCTCTTGCTGCCGTTACCCTATTGCTGCCCTTCTCTCCACATTCGGCCATTCAGCTAAAATTTGGCGATAAATTATTTTTTGGCTAAAATGACTGTATATCAAAGTTGTTCTTAAAGCTGAACAATATGGATAGACTATAGACATCGTTCCTATTAAAATCGAGCCGTCATTTCTGTAATCCAAACATGGATCGAAATTCAGAGTGGAGTGCTCCTTTTCGGATCAAATATCAGGAACGTTTGTTCTTTCACTTCTTCTCCTGTGTCTCAAATTTAAATGTCTTTCTCTGTCAGCAGACAGGCTCGATTCATTCTGTCTCTGTAATTCAATTGCAGTACGATTTAAAGAGAAACTGTTACTTTGCTCAGCAGAAGACTTTCCTTTGAAGAAAGTGTGGGCATTCTTTCTCTGATATTCGCTAACCTAACGTTTCTTTCCTCTACATTTTCATTATCTCGCAACAAACGAAGTTTTTTGGCATTTAATGAGCTCCAGCCAAGGTTGAATTTCCTTCTTTTGGGGATAATGAGATTTGAATCGCTGTTTAAAATCAGGCGTAAACAAAGAAATGTATCGCATATGAATACCACAGCTCTTGCTATTTGCACATACGAAGTTTGAGATTTCCGCTCACGCGCGAATAAGTAAAAAAAATAGATACTGTTGCTTTGCGCATGCGCGAATCGTAGTAGGAAAATAATTAAAATAGAAAATTTAAAACTCCTTTTTTATTTTGATATGACTTCAATAAACTAAAACCTGCCTCAATAAATACCCTACAAAATGGTACAAATATCACCAAAATTAGTTACTAAGTATTTCTCGAATTTTTCGGGTTTCAACATACAGACGCCTTCAGGAGACTTCATTTTATACTATGTATAGATAATAATGTCTACCAAAGTTGCAACTTTGTCTTTTCACAATTTGTCTCTAATTTCAATAAATATTTAAACAGATTTTTAAGTAAATTTTACAACGATACTTATATTTTTAGTTATTGCAATTTTTGCTAGAAAAGGATGGTAAAAGTCGATTTTTCGAATCTGGACCCTAATTGGGCTTTGCAAGTTACTCGAAATAGAGATCGAAAGCGGCATGTTGCTCGATGGAAAAAGAATAATAATAAAAAAAAAAACTTTATATATAAAACTCTAACGTAAGTGGCACAGAAATCACACTTATTACTAATTCTCGAATGGCAATAGCCAAATATACAAATAAACAAAACGTCACACGTATTTCATACTGCTTCATTTATTGAATATTTTTGCAGCTGTACTAATTCAAACGCTTCACTTAGCTAATCAATGGAGATGCAAAATATTATTAGAAATGTTCTGGAGATATTTCGCCAAGTCAAATAGGGCATTCAGTCAGAGGAAAGAAGATATGGTAAAAATTTACTGTACGGTCACCCTTGGCGACTTTTTCAAAATCTCGCCAAAAGTCGCCAAAATGGCGACTAATTATAATAGGGTTAATGCAATTACCCTATTATAATTAGTTGTCGGGTCAATGTAAAATCGCGGCAAGTTGTCGGGTCAATGTCAATGTAAAAAAATCGCGCCAAGGGTCACCGTACAGTAAATCTGAGCTAAAGATATAAAAGAAAATAAGAAATAGGCTTTAAAAAAATTTAATCAAGAGCAAATGCAGGCTTAACCGCTGTCAGATAAGTAATTGAGGTAAGACTTCAGATAATGTACGGTTTCACCCCAATCGCGTCAAAATCATATGAATCATCTAAAAACTCTCTAAAAGTCTGCATTCCTGGGTGTATACCGGAAATAACAAAAGATTTTTAAAGTTGCAATAAAAAATTATCACGATTATATTAGACGAAAAATCGCTGAAAATTTTTCAATTTTGGCGCCATATATTAAGTCTAGCCATAATCATTATGACTTGCCTATGGAAATTGATACTTGTATCTTCCAAAATAATTACCTTATAACAAAGCTTTATGCATTGTCTTAAGATACAAAAAAGAAGTCTTTTCTAATGATATAAATTTCATTTTCATACAATTTTTCATTTGGCTCAGATTTACCCTTGGTCACCTTTGGCGCAATTTTTTTACATTGGCGATAAATCTTTTCATATGGCAACCCCCCATCCGACCCGACAACTAATTATAATAGGGTAATTGCATTAACCCTATTATAATTAGTCGCCCTTTTGGCGACTTCTGGCGAGATTTTGAAAAAGTCGCCAAGGGTGACCGTACAGTAAATTTTTACCTTTCATTTAACTTCAATATTATTTTTAATTCAGTTTTATACACTATTTGAAACAAGGTTTCTTAAACGTTATGATGAAATTCAAACCCTCCATACAAACATTCAAACATGAGCTTTTGCCAATCGTTAAATCCATAGTAGGATTTTTATTTTCTCTTTTATTTCGTAATATATACACCCTGTAAATTGCTTTATTTGAATTCATGTGTTTTAGTAGTATCAAATTATAAGATGACTGTTTTTTTAAAGAAGTTCACCCTATATTAATAATTTAACAGTCTAAAAAGTCATTAGACAAATAAACTGGTCGTCAAAGGCAGTTATTATAACATATATCCTTAGTTTCTGCAAAATTAGCTGGCCGTCTGGAATGATCAGAAATTTCTTATAGTCAAACGTGGAGCATATAATCTTGTGTCAATTGTTCTGACGACATTTGTTTGGCAGTCTTAGTCTTTACTGAAATAAGTTTATTTGCTTTGGTTGCATTTGATTTAATTGCCACTAAATTACAACGGGTACTCTCTCATAATTAAGTTGTTGTTTGCCAATTGATCAGAGAATAACTTTGGCCCCGTCGTCTCTCCGTCCAAGTATTCTCATAAATATCTGAATTATCTCATGATGAAATGAAATAAGCAAATGGACCATACGAATGTAATCGAAATGTTAACTTCTAGATATGATAACACTATTGTTCTATCCTGCGTGTGTTACTGCGCCATCACGCTCAATCGCTTTCATTTCATTAATGTCAATATCACTTGTTTCAAAGTTACCTCTCTTGCATTTGTTTATTTTGCTGCCATTTCTATGCATCGATATGACGTGACAGACATAACTGCCATCAATCTCATTTTTTATTATATTTCTTAGCTCTTATTTTTTCTCGAGAGATAATATCTTTTCTACCATAAGAGTATATTCCTTTTTTTTTTAACTGATTCGTATCTTGTTCTACAGAGAGACGATTTTGTTTTCTTTTAATTTGCATCTTAGAGAGACGAGACGCTCAAGACGATTTTGTTTTCTATTATCTGCATACTTTTAATTATCATTCATTTAAATAATTCGATATAAAATGGTGAAATGAAATTGTTCTTAATTTCAAATGCATAAACAGAACTGATTTATTTTCTAGAAAAAAACTCTGGAAGTAATCATTATCTCCATTTTAAAGGTCGTTACTTCATTTCTCTGCACATTTATATCGTATATTACCTGTATTATCGTAAATTACGTATATTACCTTTATCTATCAGAAGTTTTCATCAACAACTTTATTCAGTCAGAAATTAAATTGCATTTGTTCATTTTGAAATATGCTGACACTAGAGAATAATTTTATTTCAAATAATCGCATTAATAATGAAATATAATTTTTCCTTTCAGTGACAAACGTTTGGTTTCATGAACGGGGACAGGAATTCAGGCTGAAATGCGGGATTCATCCGGAATCCTCTCTACTGCCAACGCATGCTTTCGAAAAATCATGAATGCACCAACAAGATATGCTCAAAAAAATAAAATATCACCAAATGCATTTTCTAACTATGTATCATTTGAATACTCATGCATATTTTATTCTTTTCCAAATAAATCTGCTAGTTCGTATATTCAATAGAATTTTTCCTTTGTGCATACAGATGCTGTATTTACTGTTTATTTTTCCATTGGAAATAATCTGCCATATTTTCTAATTACCTTGCAGATCATATATGTCAAATATAAACGCATATAAAATTATTTAGAGCTATTACTATAAGTCTTCTTACTGTTTTCCAATATCAGTTACCACTCTTTCCATCTCTTTAAAAAAACCTGAGCCCTTTAGTTTAGTTTTAGTTATATTAACGTCCCGTTTAAAAGCAACAACAGGGCTATTTTGGGACTGGCCTCGTAATTTTGAACTGCGGTCAGATGGCGAAGATGACACCTAAGCTGGCACCCCTTCTCCAAACTTCTGCACCACACCAGCGGGAGGGCGCTTTTCTCCGACGGATTTAATGTACACCACATGCGCAGATGCATTCTTCGGTGGAATCGGGCCTCGAACGTGAATCCCTTCGGCTACGAAGTCGAGACCTTACCACCAAGCTACCGCGGCCCGAAATATGAGCCATATATTCCATTTTGGTTCGAAAAGTTTTTTTTTATTTTCTATGTGTTGCAATACAAGTAATACTAATATCACTTTAAAAAATTCTCCAGTATTATAAGTATATGTATAATATTCTCCAGTATAGTATAATAAGAACATAATTTCTATGAAACTAAGAAAAAACCAATTTTATATTTTTCTCTTGTATTGGTTACCAAAATCCATAGACTTAGTCTAATTGGTGATTAGCTAGAGCCGCAAGCAATATCGACACAATAATTTCAAAAAAAGACTAGCTGATCAACAACCAGAATGAGTTTTAGAATTTATTGAAATTACTTCTCGCAATTCGATGCATAGTTTTCTCTGTTGTAGGATTTGTCATCTCATCAGAAAGAGCTCAAATCTAATACAACAGGCTCAAGAAGAAAAATATATCCAAGATTTCAGGAAACACATATGATGAAAAAATTTTTGGAAGAAATCTCTACTCATCCGACCTTGGGTGTTCATTATGTATTCCAAGTTTCATCCAGGTCTCCGAAGACACCCGCAAAAACAATCATGGAAGAAGTCCCGAATTCGGCTCTTGGTACTCCTCTTACGAGTTGGGGGAGGTGACCGTTTGTAGTACTTCCTGACTGTATAAAATAAAGGAAATGATTATATTTGTACGAAATAGAAAATAAAAAATGGAAGTAACGTACAAGTGGAACCAAATTACATGAAGTTTAGATTAGTTAGTTATATTAACATCCTGTTTTTTTAAAGGTACACTGTGGTCTTTTGGGATGGACCTCGAAATACTGAACCGCGTCAAATGATGATGACGGCACTTGAGTTGGCATCCCCCTCCTCAAGCTTCCACACCTAACTGAGTTTATTTCAGATACATAAAAGTCCTGTTTTTAAATAACACTAGGGCTATTTTGGAATGGGCCTCGTAATTTCGAGCCGCGGTCGGGTAGCGAGGACGGTGTCTCCGGGCTTCCGCACTGCGCCAGCGGACCCGACAGATATGGCATACACCACATACGCGTACACTACGATTCTTCGGTGGAATTGGGTCTCCAACCAGAAACTTTCTGGTTCCAAAGCTGACACCTTATCACCAGGCCACGGGAGGCCCAAATTTCGTCCAAGGTAAGATAAAATGAAAGTAACTGGACGTCCCGGAGGAATCTGAACAGAATGCTAAACGTAATAAAGTCGTTCTAATACCCCGTTATATTCA
This sequence comes from Argiope aurantia, assembly GCA_026543865.1. NCBI lineage: Eukaryota > Metazoa > Arthropoda > Arachnida > Araneae > Araneidae > Argiope > Argiope aurantia. The sequence goes on along the minus strand of JAPMOR010068621.1, from coordinate 50,520 downwards.
AGATATCAAAAACTTTAAAAGCATTAACAAAGCAGCCGTTTTTTTATGTAGCATTTTAATAGTTTATTTCTATTTCTTTCTACATAATGGCGTCATTGGTTTTGGAATGATAAAGTACAATCTTCTCAAAACAACGAAATTTCAAAATTGCACCCTTGCGAAGCTTTGTAGAATTCTAGATGTTGTTCAACATCGTTAGCTCGCATATGTCTGCCGTTTAATAAATATTGCGTTATATTTTAGAACTAATTAAAGTTCAAATTTTTATAGGATGATATACTATTAATTAAAGACTTTATGTGATATGCATAAGAAAAATTCAAAATTCTATACAGAGAAAGTCGTTGAACGATCTTTGAGTATGAAAATTTACATGTAATTACTCCATGGATAATATGTATTTATTAAAAAAAAGTTTTTCAAAATTTTAATTAAAATTTTTTAAAATTTTCTCTTAATAACATTAGAACCTACCACCTTTGCATCTCTTTAAAGTTGAAAATATCAATGATGCTAATTATGACCGTACAATGTTTTCACTTTATTCTTTTTTAGTAAATTTTTAAGTATATTTTAAAAAACATTTCATAACAATATTTTTTATTATTTTATAATGGAATATATGTGCCAGCACATTGCAACTGATTTTGTATCATTACTAAAATTAAGAGCAAATTTTGAATATGAAATATATTATCGTGGTAAGTTTTCTGTTATACAAATGCCCATAAAAGAATGTCCCAGTTGTAAACTTTAATAGTATCAACTAAGAGTTGGGAAAGGTTGCTTCAAGTTAACAAGTAAGAAGAAACTCGAAGAGTGTTAGATAAGCGCATGTGCAAGTACTATGCTTTGTTGTTTGTTTGTTTTTTCATTTGTGGTGCAGCATACTCAAAATGGCGACTTCTGAGCGTAAAGCATTTTGTGTTCTGCAATTTGCAAATAGTAAATCTGTAATTTCAGTTCAGTGCGCATTTCCTTTAAAGTTTAAATGTTATTTCCCAAGTAGAAGAAACGTCTACCGATGTTATGGGCGATTCGAAACGACCGGGTGAAATTGAAAAAGGAAAAGCACTGGATGAGAAAAAGTGTCTGTCAGAATTTTAACCATGTCTGAGAATTTTATATGCGTTAGCCTAAGAAATTTGTTCGAAAAGCAAGTGTTGAACTTCATTTGCCTAAAAAGGTTTCATATTTACATATGCGTCCAAACTTGTTGCAGTTGGTACATGCTTTAATACCAAAGGACTATGATGTACGTTTTAACTTTACAAGTTAAATATTTGAGCAGAAAGATGACATTCTTGATCGTATGATGTACAGCGATGAGTCAACTTTTCATCTAAATGAGGAGGTAAATTACAATTATGTTATTATATTCGTATCTGGGAGTCAGAATATCTTCATGAACTTGTATAATACGCAATAGATTGATCAAAATTGAATGTTTTCTGCTTTGTGTTTCCGACATCAAGTGCACTGACCATCTTGTTTCGATGAAGCTATCTAACAGGGGTGGATGATTTGTATATGTTGAGAGAATGGCTATTTCCCCTATTAGTAGAGCATGAAGCTGTAAATTTTATTTGGCAATAGGATGGAGCACGTCTTCTTTGGAATCTGGGGGCACGGCCGTACCATCCTTTTCTCAAAGTAGTTCAGGCCTTTTCGACCCCCCATAACTTCGTTGTGGATAAAATTAAAATCGTGAATTCTCAGTAACCAAGCAGGCATTATATAAATACGGTATATTTCAAATTTCATTAAATTTGAACCAGTAGTTTAAGAATTATAACTAATCAAAGTTTGTGAATTTTGTCACTGACTGACTGACCGATCATCAAAACTCTAAGGCACTTCTAGCAGACATAGAAGCTTCAAATTTAGAATACAAATAGTGTTTATTGTATAAATCAAAGAAAAACTAAAATATGCGTCTAATAATGAACGGATCGATAAATTTTTCAAAGTTTCGAGCATTATCCATTTTGTCGGATAATTCGTCGCCAAGTCGCCAAATGATCACCAAATTTGTCACCAAGCTCTGGGATCACTGACTAGGCATCCGACAGCATCCAATACAGATTACTGTAAAACGGTCTTTCTTATGATGAAACTATTAGCGCTGGGAAGCAAAATTACAGGTTTGTAACAATATCTAATTTGAAATAATTGAAATTGAAGCTATGGAAGCTGCAAACGCAATGGGTGACTTTCAGAGAATCAATCTGGTAGCAAATGAGCAAACTGATCTTCAAAGTATGATGCAAAACTTAATGCTGATCTAAAAAGAGTTTTCGATATGATCACAAATAAAATGGACACAACTGATAATAACGCTGACGTTTTACGCTGTTTTGTGAGTGGAACTGGTGGCACTGGAAACAGCTTTTTAATAAAAACTCTGAAAGTTTGTTAAGACGTATTTAAACAAAAAAAAGTGGCAGTTAGTGCTCCAACAGGAATAGCTGCATTCAATGTGAATGGATTGACTATACATAGACTATTGCAGCTGCCTGTAAAACACAAGCAAACACCGAAGTACAAGCAACTTTCTGATGAAGTGCTCCAAGTTCTGAGATCAGATTTGAAAGAAGTAGTGTTGTTTATCGTAGATGAAGTGTCGATGATATCCAATGTTACTTTAACATATATTCATTTACGCTTATCTGAAATATTCGACACAAGCGTCGATCAGAATGGGTGGTTTGGAAAAAAACAACTTGTATTTTTCGGAGATCTCTTACAGCTTCCGCCGGTAAGAGAAAAGTCACCTTTTGAAAAACTATTAACTGCTGAAACTAACAAGTTTTTAGGTTCCCTCAGTATACTGAATCTGTGTATTGAACTGTTCATACACGATGAACTTACAATTAACATGCGACAGCTCAATGATTCTGACTTTGTTTAAATGCTAAATAGAATAAGATTAGGTGTGACTACACAAAAAGACCGCGACTTACTCTCGACTAGATTAATAACTCTCAAATCCAATTCAAATGAAAACAGATTAATTGAAATAATTGAACACCTCTCGAAACTTCTTGATGATACCGTTTGCCCCAGATACCTAACAAAAAGAGCTCGTGAATGCATAAAAAAATATGAAGACAGTGCTTCTATGACTGCAGGCCTGGAAGAGAATATAATTATAAAAATAGGAGCAGGTCATGTTAAGGCGAAATATTGACGTGAGTCTCGGTTTAGTTAATGGTTCTATCGGTATAGTGCAAAGAGTAAAGGTTGATTCTGAATATACAAAAATAATTAAGAAAATATACATTACATTTAATAAAGAACATGTTTACGAGCTTAGTCTGGTCAAAACTAAATTTGAAATTATTAATAGAGCTTATGTTCATAGCGAACAGTTTCCCATATGTATAGCCTATGCCATAATTATACACAAAAGTCAAGGCCTAAGTTTAAATAATGCACTGATGGATATCGGTTCTGCAGTATTCACATCCGGTCAAGCACTTTCGAGAGTTACAAGTACAGACGGCTTACATCTAATAAATGTACACTTTAGAAGTATTTAAGCGCAGGAATCCTCAATTTGTGAATACAACAGACTAAGAAGCATTTACCGTCCAGACATGTCAAAAATTGTAACATCAAAGCTTACGAGAAAAACCCATAGACACAGGGAGTGGGCTTTGAGAAAAACTGTAGCTGAAGCTCAAGAAATAGTACCGGAAAAGAAAAAGAGGAAGACTACATACAAAAATAAGAAAAGGACTGTCTACAAAAAAAATGAGATGCAATCAAAAACATAACTTGTAAAAAAAAACAAGTCTCGCAATCCAGTTCTTCTATCGTAAAAAGTTGTGAGCTCCATGTAATACCAAGTCGGTCCATTTATTCAGTCCCCACTTAAGGGTCCTTCTGTCTTAAGTTATTACTTAATTAGTTAACCTAACAACATCTCATAGTGACCATATCAATATTAAAAATCTTTTACGGTTTAAATAAATAGATTGACTTGGCAATCGCACTAAACAATCTAATTTAATATAATTTGTTAATGTAATCTAATTTAATGTAAAGATACATTGTGTTTTCATGCGATGGCCAAGTCAATCTATTTATTTAAACCATAAAAGATTTTTAATATTGATATGGTCACTATAATATGTTGTTAGGTTAGCTAATTACATAATAACTTAAGACAGAAGGACCCTTAAGTAGGGACTGAATAAATGGACCGACTTGGTATTATTGCATGGATCTCACAACTTTTTACGATAGAAGAACTGGATTGCGAGATTTGGTTTTTTTTACGTTTTTGATAGCTTCTCTTTGTATGAGAATAACTGCTGAATTGGCCGTAATGGTCGAGGTGACAAAGATCTTTTTCGCTGGCCTGTAAATTCACCTGACATAACACCATGTAATTATTTTTACCTTCAAGGCTAGATAAAAAATTGTGTGTACGTTCCGCCGCTACCCAATTATTTGTCATGGTTGATACAGAATAGAAAAGACTATTTTTTTCCGTTACTTTGGGCTTGTTAAACACAAAAGGGGATTTTAGGTTGGTTGTATATTGATGCACATTTTGAACATTTGTAAAACTATTAGGTTAGGTTAGTTTTAATTTCATGTATGGTTTGTTGCATATCGCAACAAAATTAACTTGTTATAATTTACCATACGAATTGACACATTCCTTTTTGGACAACTTGTAGTTTCGAACCTCTTTTAATTTTCGGCATCATCTTGTTTATTCAATGATAATTGAGCAGCCTTTTACCTCATTGAAAGTTGTGTTTTATTTCAAAGTATCTATGCAATGATACTTACAAAATTCTGGGTCCACACGCAGGGGATCATCTCGGACTTTAAAAGGTTCCTAAGAAAAATGTTGTTTCTGTTAAATAATAAACTTAAGCATAATTGATTTTTGATGTGGAAAAAAATCAAGTATTAAGTTAGATATTTATTGCCTGATTTCTAGAAATGAACAACAGTTAGAAATTAATAACGTAAATCAGAAAGCTATCGAGTGTTAAAAAGTGTGCTAAATAATTTTTTTTTAATTTTTTCATAGTACTTGAATAATTCTATACAAATAAGCGTTAGGAATCCTGGAAAAATAATAAATATAATAGTCATTTTGAAAGGCTCTTTTATCTTTCTAATAAAAAGGGAAAACAATGTATTTTTAAATCAAAAATCGAAAGATAAAAAATATATATAAAAGCGTGAGGTGTAGACATAAATATTGTATATAAATTTTAAGTTCAATCTATATGGATACGTTAGAATGATAGGGAAAAATCAAAGATTCAGGCCCAAACATTAGACTCATTTCGTCAATTTTTAATTAATATAAAAACTCAAGACGTCTCGATATATCAGTAAAAATAGTCTGTTTTCCTGTATTCTCCTATTTAGAAATAAGTTTCAAAAACATTACTTCACTGCACGTTGCTTAGTTGGGAAAATCCACAACAGAGTTTCCCGCCACAACTACTGAAGCTGATTTCGAAAGTTTTTATTTCTTATGAAATCTTATGAACACGAGTCCTAGATACGTCACTCATTATCATCTGCTAACGTCACCCATTATCATTGCAATATCTCACCATTTCGAGAAATATTGCAAAATAAAATTTTGACAGTTTTCTTAATCTCAATAACTGTTTCGATATTGTTACTTTTTTCACCTCCAATTAATATCGTCACTTTGAAATATAACTAATCAATCAGAATTCTCTATTAGTAATGTGCAAATATAATTTAAAATAATATTTTAAAAGTAATACATAATACTAACGCGCTGCACTAGATGTAGCTCTTCAAAGTTGATTGGCATGCCTAAATTAATCGTCTCAAAATTAGCTTCCTTTGGTGGCCTCATTGATTTTATTAATTTATAATTAATAATGATTGTAATAAATTAATTCGCGACAAATTTCGTTTTGCTGTTAAGCTTTGAAACTGTATCTAAGTTTTATTTTGTAAATCTTTCAAAAATAGAGATGGTGCGATCAGGCGACACTTCATGATGTATCCAAGAATCATGAATTTTCATATGAAATAAAAATAGGCAAAATCAGAACAATGAATATTTTATTTGATGGTTGTGACTAGCGAACTCTATGAATTTATTCAAGTAAAATTTTAAGATTTCATTCAAAAATAGACGGTAGTAGAAAGCTAGAAATCATTCATGACGTGTCTGAGTACCTTATTTTTCATACTATATAAAAATTTGCAAAATCGGCCTGATGACAGGGACTAGGAGGCTGGCTTTATATTTTATTAGTTATTTTTAATCAATAGATAGTGAACGAAAAGCTAGTCACCGAAGTTGACGAATCGATTAATTAAAATATTTGATTAAAGAGAAAAAAAGTCAGTTTCCGACCACTGTTCCGGTTTCACAATTTGTATTTCATATGAAAGCTTTTGATCCCTAGATAAGTCTTAACGGTTGCATGCTCATAATTATCACTCTTTTCCAAAAAAGTCTCGAAAGTCGTTTTTCACTGTGGAAGAAAAAAACCCACAACATAGTTATCCAGCCACAACCACTGTATCGCTTATACCAATTTTAATTTCATTTGAAAGCGCATTACATTTATGTACATCATCGAAGGTCGTCTGGTACCTTTATGCTCCATTTACTAAAGATATCGAAAAATGGAACCTTGATGCAGTTGTAGCCTCAAAAAGTGAACCGAAATCGCCAACGTTTTAGGGAAACCACTCCAGCTGGTTTCGGATAGAAATTCATTAGCATCTACTTATTTTGCAGGTTTTTAATAAAAATGCATTATTTAAGTCCAAAGGCAAGGTTGTGTATCTAAAAAAAACTTTGACAACAAAAAGGATACTCAGTACCTATATATAGAAATGCAGTTTTTTTTTTTTAAAGAGAAGCGCATATGATTGATGTGGAGCGATAACATAATATTACACCATCTAAGACTGGCGCCAGATCATCAATTATTATGACGGCTTAACGTTATTATCATGGTAGGTAATATATGGAATCTGAGGAATTGTCGCTGGGAGAAACTCAAATATGAAGAGTGTTTGATGACGCCATTTTTTAAAGCTAACTTCTTTGCTTTCACTTATTTTTAATATTTTATCAAATTTATCTCCAAAGGTGAAAGAAAATTGAATTGTTTTTATTCTATATATAGAGTTTATCTAAAATTGCAAAGTGATAAGAGTAAGTCGTATCACTGACTCTCCGAACCGCCCGAAGGCACACGGATTAAGAAAACTGAATGACCGGGCCTCCGCAACAGCAACACAAGCGGGAACTGTGATTGAGTCTCAAGGGCCATTAGCGGCCACGGTACAACCCTTCCCGATGGAAGTACGCCCCTTAATGGATGGGTGGAGCCAGATCCACCACCTTTTTGTGTACCCTCCAGGGTGGCGAGATCCAACCACCATACCGGAAGCATCTCATCCTCATTTTGAGGTGCTCCCCCGGGGTTTAAGGGATAAGAGTAGCTCAGAAACTCAATACCTTAATAAAAACATACTTGAAGATATCAAACAAAATCTTTATTAGTATTAATCATAATCTCGATAGCCTCATTAAAATGATATAAACCTGATGCAGAAATTCAATGTTGCATAGGATCCTAACTCAAAACACTGTTACTAGCCATCATTATTACCATTTACTGTCTCTGCTGTCATTTAAATTAGAGCCACTTCCTCATACTTGTATAACCATCATTCATACTTTCAACATCACAGTTTCTTAGTTCTTTATAACAAGACTATATACATACACACATACGAGCGACACTCTAATCGATTGCGACTTTCAAATTATGGCACGACCGAAAGACAATTTGATTAAAAAAAAGAGGAACAAACGTTTTTTTTTTCTAAATGTTGATGATCATATTATTCCAATTTCAATATTTTATTAAATAAGGTAGTCAGCTGCATGAAAATGCTTTTACTTCTTGTACAGACTTTTGATAAATAAGGATACTTATTTAATTAACAGTGAAAGATCCAAAACTCACCAAATGAAATGGGCATTGCAATCTTATGAGCGCACTTCTAACTTACGAAGAGAAAACAAGAATCGGCCTAAGTGAAGATTAGTTGTTTGTCGCCATTATTGCAACTCATCGGATCCCTCTTATAGCAACCGTACTGATGTTTTGTTTACTACTTTTTGTAATGGTTGAGTTGTACATAAACTACAATTACATTATGAAAAATGTTAAATTAAAAATATTAAAAAAATATCGATTAAAGATTTTAATTTTGTTCTTTATTATAATTAAAATTTATTAAATAAAGAAATTTAAGCGTGTAATTAAAAGTTATTTTCTTCTTCCTTTTTTTGATGTGAATACGAACAGAAAATATTTATTCTTTTGCAATTTTTAACTGTCAGTATGCGCTTTAAAACAATCGTCTACATTCTCACTTTAAAAGACAGCTGCAATGGAATTCTTCGCAGTTCTCGCTATTCTTTTGGTGTTATAACGGTTGGTTCCCTTCATAATTTGTTATGTCGGGAGTATTTCGAACCTGTAGAATGGATGAAGGGTGAGTTAAATATGCATATATATATATTTTACGAGTTGATGAAGATAGGAAAGGATGCTTGCTTGAAATTTTGTATTGAGAATGGTTTGATATTGAACCGGCAGAATGGATGACGGGCGAGTGGAATATATATTTTTTACGAGTTGATGAAGGTGGGAAAAGTATGTTTGAAATTTTGTATGGAGAATGTTCCGATTGCTTATTTCTCCGTTTTTTCTTTTCTCTTGGTTATGTACTGTTTCTGTTATCCACACAGTCTTTATGTTCAATGTGCTAGCGAAGCTACTAGGTTCCCGCTCCCGCTGCTAGCGAAACCGTAGGATGTTTTTTTTAAGTTAAAAAATTCTGCCCGGTGCCTTCTTCAGATGCCTTCGGCATCTGTAGAAAACACCAGGCAGTATGGAAAAAAACAAAAACAATACTTATCAGTAAAAGTCCTAATTAGATGGCGGGAAATGGTAACCGTAACTGCTCAGCGGAAGTATTTGTTTATTTTGTCCGCCATCTTTGTTAGCGACTTGGCATTGTTGGCGCAGCTGGGCGCACACTAAAATTCACTTTTACCCAAGAATCAATTTAAGCTGTTTACACAAAGTTTACAGGATGAAAATAGTATTTTTTTAGGAAATTTTAACTAATAAACATTTAATTCGGTTGTTCGTTTTCGCAAATAAATCGCCAATCTCGACTCTTGTGGAGGTCACAACTAGATGATCCCCATCCTCATCATATGTCAGCTACAAGACCGTTAATGCTTCGTCTTGATAGATTGACTTACAAGAGTATGTAAATTTCCTCCTATATGACTTAACTTCAAGCCCGCTGATTTTTATTTATGGTGCTGTTTACATTGTTATGTATATAATACGTTTCCTTTAGGCGTAATCGATCTTTTCAGAAGAATTCAAGAAGCCGCAAGCATTGTCAAATAATTTCTTCTTTAATATATCAGCAAATTTTACAGATTAAAAATGATAATTTATGTATTTATACATAAGAAATATAATTTAATATAAAATATATAAGAAACAATGGTTCGGCTAAATCTTATGGTATCTCCTCTAAATTTGAATTTTTCTTTGGCGATCTGGTAATCCATTTTGTGGTACCAAGAGAATCTTAGGTGAGTTTTAAATATTTGCCTCGGTTTTGACAACACTGGTGACAATCACTCGTACCGCTCATTTAAGTATTATAATCTTTTTTGTGCATAGACGCTTACTATCTCTTGATCAAAGGCTTAAGATGAATATCCGATTTCTTGCCAAATGATGCCAACTTTCCAAAAACAAACCGGCATTTCGAATTTCTACAAGAAATGATAACAAATGGCTTTTAAGACTGCAATAGGAAACTGTCAAATTTACATTTGGCAAAAAATCGCCCTCCCAAAAAAATTTCCTATAAAATTTACTGTGCAGTCACCCTTGGCGACCTTTTCAAAATCTCGCCAAAAGTCGCCAAAATGGCGACTAATTATAATAGGGTTAATGCAATTACCCTATTATAATTAGTTGTCGGTCGGATGGGGTTGCCACATGAAAATATTTATCGCCAATGTAAAAAAATCGCGCCAAGGATGACCGTACAGTAAATCTGAGCCAATATCAGTTTTGGCGAACGGACATTATTTTAAATTTAGATCAGTTTTTTTCTATGTTATCTCGTTGAACATCATGCAAATTTCCTGGAAGTTTTTACTAAATTAAAATCAAACATCTTATATCTTTTGTATCTATATTTCACTTCATTGTAATGCACGACTCTACTTAAATTCTCTTTAAAATCTTTTTTTTTTTTTTACTCTAGGTAAAAGTTGCAGCTTTGCTGTTTTTAAAATGTCGTCCGTTGTGAAAACTTCATTTGGCACACATTTAAATTATAAATTAGTGAATGAAATTACATACATTATAAATAATCAAAAATGTTTTTATACGGCAGTGGCAATTGCCTCTGTCAGTTAGGATATAAAGCAGCATTAGAACTGAAATCATACAGTTTTGAAAATCATTATACATACCAGCACAAATTCATCATTGGTCATCATTTTCTTTTCTGATCAGAAGTAAAATGATAAGTTTTTCAAAAAATATAGCATTACTTTTGTCTTTTATATTGTGTCTCTCATAGTTTTTCAACTCTAATACTTTGCAACTTAGAGAGCTTTTGCTATATTGAAACTCTTTCACATACGTCACCATTTAAACATAACACATTCGTGACTTCACTCATAAATCACTCAAACAATTCATCAGTCAACACTCGGCCAGTTATAAGACGGCCAATGGGCAGCGCACGCGCAGAAAGAGACTAATTTATATTTGCCACAATTTCATAAGATAGATTCAGGTGCTTGGCTGTAAATTGCTGTTTTGGCATCTCTGAATTTTTCTTTTTCACTGCGTATCATATTAAAATGATGGATATTTACACAAAGAGACATGATAAAATAAAATAATTAGGTCAACATACCTCAAAAAATTATAGAAAAAAAAAGGGCAAATAAAAATGAAAAAGAAAAACTCGCATCAGGAAGATCATAGAGCAAAAATATGGCGGAATTAATCTATGATAAGTGAACAATTCTTTCACGCCAAAAGAACCCGCCAAATTCTACAAACGCATGCGCAGTAAGAAAAAAAATGCAATGCAGCGACATGTCGTTGGAACAATTACTTGCCATCTACCGAACAGCATTTTTCAGCCTTTCTACGCATGCACTGCCTACTGGCCGTCTTATAAACCATCATTCAACACTGAATAATGTAACCGTGTAATGTCAGATGGCAGATAATGATATAAAACGATTTTTCGAGGAAAATCTACACTCTCAAAAAGTCAAAAAAAAAAAATTTTTTTTGCGGAAATCAATTTTTGATTATTTTAGTTCGAGTTTGCATTTCGATAATCTTGAAGGAAGTTATGTCGATGGATTATTATTTTTCCAACTTTGTGTGAAAACTATTACGGAAAAATTCTGTACTCTGTGGAAGCGATCTCTCATATTGCTAAGAGATATTTCAGATTTTTTCTTATAATCATCTGGCAGTGGTTACAGATCGCCATGCATCAAAGCTTTAAGCTTCTGTTTTATTTGCCTATTTTAAACTGATGTTATTATTTCATGCGAAATGGATTTAAAGTGATGCCTGAATTTCTTTCCCAAATTTTGAATGATTTTCTAAAATCGACGCTACAAATGTTATCATTTTATTTTTTCTTTCTGACTCTTCTTAAAAATGTAATCTGCGAAGAAATGATTTCGAGATAAAATAATAAATAATATATGTACTGATATTCAAAGAAGTAAATATATTTTGAATGTTTAATTATAAAAATTACAAATTATGACTATAACAAATAGAAATTACTAGAATATAAAAAACAGGATATTAACTTTTCAAATGCTGCGCAAATAAAAACACTGGATTAAAAAAGAAATATACGTTGTTTATTTTGTTACTTGAGCTACGAGCTCTCCAAGCAACATATTTTTCAAAATCTTTAGAACTACAAAAAAAATAAAATTAATTATTCTAAACATTTTTTGTGCATCAAACGATATTTTACATGTTGCCAATTTTTTATAAGAACAAACGATCAAATTGATATAACAGACGATAAAAAATATAAATAAATATCACTTGAATAAAGTAAATATCAAATACGTGAAATTAAACAAATAATAAATGTATTATCCAATTAATTATACGAAAAATATAAATAAATATCACGTGATCTTAACAATGACACTGTGGACGATAATGTGATCTAAGAATTTGCCAAAAATAACAAAAAGCACTTGACAAAAAGCCTAATTAACAAAAATTCCAATAATTTTGGAAACTGGTTGAAAATGTTGTTTTTTATATGAACGATTTTATCTTATACAAGATGATCGGTGAAGTCCTTTTAAACCCTTTAATTTTCAAACGGCTTCCCGTACAGCTATATAAATAGTATATGTATATAGTGAAAAGAATATGCTGAATTTATTGTGACAGGCTACAACTCCTGTAATGGTCTGTACAAAAACTAACTAAAATATAAAGGAGATCGGCGAAAAAGTCGAACAATTAGAGAAATGTATGCTATACCATAATTAAAATACAGCGGAAAGGTTTTACAATCTATAAAATTTGAAGATATATTTGTGATTAAAATTATAAACTTTCCGTGTCAAGAAAAAGGGTAGGTCCTAAAATTAAAAAAATGTATCCCCCTACCTTCAAATGTATTTTTCAATTTAAAAAAAAATTATTTTGTTTACTTTCTTCGTCAGTTAAATTTCTCCTCTTCGTTGTTTGACTTGGGAAAACTGTGTGATAACACCAGATAATAGGTTTTTGTTTTGCATTTGAATATTTCTTTCATATGATTATTAGTACATATTTCCTAGCGACCGCTTATTAAAGTTTTACTTGCAAAAGAATTGAAATAACATTGCTGTATTTGTGTGATTGTTTTGGTAACGTTTACTCGAAAATTTAGCTATTTGTTTGCTCTGAATGAAGAGAGTTAAGAAAATGTGGGGAATTTTAAGGAGCATTTCTCTTTTTTTGGTTTACTGTCTTTTCTTATACATTGTCAAATTCATTTAGAGTAGAACGTGATATAGCATTCTACAAAGTGTTCCTGAATACTTCAACATTCCACTATTGGTTTCTCCAACTAACTTTAAAGCTATAAAATTTACAGAGGAAAAAGTCTGAAACGTTCAGAATATTTTTCAAAACTTTTGAAACCACCGTCATTAATGAAAATTATGCCTTTTTACACCGAATTTAAAAAGTAGCAATAAGCTACCCATGTTTTTGTCAAGAATTTTGCCAAATGGATTAATGACAATCATACTAGTTACCAGAATATAAAGAATTTTTTAAGTCTAAATACAGGAATATAACTCGAAAAATATTCCAAACTTCATGAAACGCTTTTTAAGTTAACATCTGATGATGATATCGTGTCCGTGTTACCATGGAAAGGGGATGAAACAGTGTTGGAGGGTAAAGACCCCTGAGCACATGAGGGCAGAAGTCGGACTTTAATTCATATGAAGTTGACACTCTCTTCAACCCCTTTTTATGGGGGCGGGCTCTTTAATACACCTCACAGATCGAACACAGGGTGAAGAACAACCATGCCCGAACCAGGACTGGAAACCGGGATGCCCAGATCACGGGGAAAATGCACTACCCCTAATCCAGGACGTCGGCTAAATTAACGTCGAAAAATAGTTAATCAAAGTAATGTAATCAGCTTAACAACTAAAGCAAATGATCCTCCCCAAATTAAATCCATCTTAACTTTTATATTGAAGTGAAAGCACAAATTTGTTTGAAAGGATAATTCGGAATTAGAATTGGATATGCGTTTGATGGAATATCGCCAGAATTAGCCGCAAAATTGGCAAAAATAAGGCCAACCGCGCTATAGCACCAATTTAGCGCTTTTTTGCATGAAATTCTTTCTAGAACGAACTTTCAACTCTGTGATAGAATCTATCTTAATCGAAGATTTCTCCAGCCTTCTGCTCTGCATTTTCAAGAGCATTTTGACAAATTTAAATAATTCATAACAATATATTTTTCTTTCGATATATACAAGGTGTTTTTTTTAAAAACTGATGGTACTCAGAGACCTCTGTACCTTGAACTATCAACTGCAAAGTCACCAAATTTTGTATGGAGACTATTAACGACATGGGAAAAAGGAAACTGCGGGGAAAAAAATTTAGTTACAAAAGTTGCCGATAGGAGAAAATATGGCGTTTTACATTTTAAGACAGCTAAAATTTTGCATAATACACGGGAAAAATTGCAAAATGCAAAATTCCAATTACGTAATTGACACCAGCTCTAGTATTTTGAGTTATAAAAAAGAAGCGGGGCATTGAAAATCATTTCAAGTATCAGTTGATTTGTAAAATGCGTCTCACTTTAGCAGAACGTGCATTACTTGTGAAGCTCTTTTATCTTAATCAATCCAATGCAACGGCTGCCTTCGGGAATTTAGAATCGAAACTATTTATGTAAAGGACATCTATCAATTAATGCAGTGAAAGCAATGATTAAAAATTTTTAAAAAACACACAGGTTCTCTCGCAACTTGGTCTGGTAGAGGACGGAAACCGGTATCGGAGGATACGATCACAGATGTTGCGTCTGCAATCGTTGAAAGAAATCAGAAGAGCACCGCTGGTAATAGCAGCACACGTGGAGTTGCCCAACAACTGGATGCTAGTGCTTCAACAGTGTGGAAAGTTGTAAGAAAAATTCTTCAATTTTATACATATAAAATTAGCCTTTTGCATGAATTAAAATCTACAGATTTCGATCTTCGATTAACCTTTGCTTTAACATTTATTGCCGAGGAGGGAGATTGACGAGGCTTGGCCTTAGACAATTCTCTGGAGTAATGAGACCCACTTTTATTTGAATGGGACTGTTAACACTCAGAATTCTAGAATTTAGAAAATTCCATGCATTTCAAGAAATCCCACTCTATTCTCAAAAAGTAACTGTTTGGTGTGGTTTTACAGCATATTTTTATCATACTTTTTTGAGACTATACCCAAAGCAGGACCGCAGCCCTGTTCCGTAAACTCTCAAATATATCGTGATATGCTGAGTAGTTTTGTCATCCCAAAACTTCAGCAAAGGCAATGCTTAGATAAATGATCTTTATGCAGGATGGAACACACCACATATTGGTACAACCGTACAGCAACTGTTGCGTCATCACTTTACAAAGAAATAAAAAGTCATTAGTCGCTGTTTTCGTGTTGCATGGCCACCTCTTATCCCATATGACTTTTTTCTGTGGGGTTATGCTAAAACGAAGGTTTATCTTGGTGGAGTCTCGCACTTATCAGTTTTAAAGGAAAATATAACACGGAATGTTAGGAACAGGCCTCCTGAAATGTTGCATTCAGCTGTAGAGAGTACGGTGTACAGAAGGCAATGCTTAGTCCAAGAAAATGGAGGTTATATTGAAAATAGCCGATGTCTTCCCCTGGAAAATGATTGTACTGAATAAAAACAAAAGAACAAAGAATAAAAAGCAAGTCGAATAGAACCTCCTCTTTTCTTTTTTTCTTTTTTTTTTAAATTTGTAATCATTTACAGGTTAATTTTTCGAATAAAGCACATTTGTGCAAAAATTATTTCTTTGTTATTCATTTATCTGTTTACTGTAGCTTTTTAAAATTTTATCGTGCAGTTAAACTTAAATTTTAGATCAAAAGCGCCACATTCCCCCTATCGGTAACTTTTCGAACTAAATTTTTTTCCTCGTATTTCCTTTTCTCATGTCGTCAATAGTCCCAGTACAAAATTTGGCGGCTTTGCGGCTGATAGTTCGAGTGACAGAAGCCTCTCAGTACCGTCAGTTTTTTAAAAAAATACACTATATTTTAATGACTTTCGAGGAAAGAAACGAAAATAATTATATCAGTTGAAGCGGTAAGCGATGCGTGAGGATAGAACCTGGGACATTTTGGTTAGCAGTCCAGTAACTAAACAATTCCGCCAAAACGATCGTTCTGGTAGAAGAGTTGTTAACTGGCTTATATGCTATTCACCACACAGTTTTCTTAGTATTGCAGCCCTAGCACTACTTGTTTGAGATAAATTTCAGACATTTTGATAAGGCTTTGTTACTGTATTGTGAATTTTTATTGGGCGGGAAAAAATTGTTGATTCAGAGAGAAAACATATTTGTTTAAATGGGACAGGACTTGAATATCTGCGTTGTTATAGAACACGCTTGTTTGGGCGACACTCACAGAGAAGCAAATCGGGTGTGGAAACAAAACTTCTGGATTCTTTGAACTCCTGTTCTGAATGACAGAAATTTTTTGAAATTGAAACTGAATTTCGTTTACTGAAAGCGTCTCGTTGACGAAATATTGATCACAAAAAAATAGAAGCTCTAAAAATGTCGATCTTTATATTTTGATGAATCTCCTCACGCTAAAGCAAGCAAAAAAGAGATAAAGTAAAAAATATGCTTTTGTGCCAAACAGTCTGTCACATGCATCGTTTTCTGAATTAGAAAATCTAAAAAGCTTTATCGAACGGTATCAGAGGTGCTCAAATTATTTGATAAAACTATTTTAGTAAGAAATGTGTGTTGTAATGGGATGCTTTACAGCGCAAATGAGATTTTCTATGATTATTAAGATGAAAATGAGAGAGATTTTTCTAAATATTTTCAAGCTATTTCTAAAACTATTTTTTACATCATTTTCCATATGACTTAAATGGTTGCAAAATTTTTTTAACAGTTTTCATTGTTTCCTCAATATTTAATCATGTGTCATCTTTCATTGTTGAAGCCAAGGAAGAGAGATTTTGTTTATAACCTTCGCAAATGATTTGAGAAATAAAAAAGCGAATTTACAATATCGCGAAAGACAGAGTATAGTTTGAAGATAAGTGACTGGATATTTTCGCTTTTAATAACACTATTGTGTCCTGAAATGGCGTCCCACTAGGGAGGTTCAGGCATACAATAAACAGAATAGGTATCAGGCTATTCGAAAACACACCTTTCACGAATAGCCGCGCATGAACATAGAAATGAGTCATGCTACAAAAAGTATTTATCAAGAGACTTCAAGTCTTGAAAAAAACTATTTTACCCATAAGCAGTCTAAAATTTTTATGTCAAATCCACATACAAAGTTCGTTGCATTTCAAACGTTTTGAATAACTAGTATATGGAACGTATCCTTTGTAGTATTTTCAGCAGAAAATCACTTGAAGAAATAATTCAGCAGGTAAAAGTTTTAGAGTTTCCCACTCCAAAACCTGCTTCCAACTTCACCAAGTCAGCTCAATAATGCTTGCTCCAAATTGAAGATCAAATAATGATTGCCCAAAAATGATGAGCAAAAAATGGCCTGCAACGTTAGTTATTTTTTTTTCCTGCAATCTATTTTTATTAGAATCGGTTTGAAATTTTCCTAAACAAATAACTAAGGCCCATTTCGAAACCATGATCACATTGCAGTGCAGATTCAAATGCGAAACTAGACTAATAAAATATGGCGTGCTTGGAACCCGAATGAATGACTTAATAGCAAGAAATGCAGTTATCAGCATACTGAATACGGATGTGAAAATCATCATCATCAATTAAACTTGCGTAGGATTTTAACTGCATTTTTTGCAATATTTATGAATATCATAGACTGGCTACTCCGACCCGCCCGAAGGCAAACGGATAAACTTGAATGACTGGATCGCCGTGACAGCAACACTAGCTGGAACTGTGGTTGAGTCTTAAGGGCCATCACCGGTCACGGTACAACCCTTCCCTAAGGAAGTACGTCCCCGTCATCGATGGGAGGTAGCCACCCCAACACTTTCGTATACTCGCAAGGGTGGCGAGAACCGACCACCCTGCCGGAAGCTTCTCACGTAGGGGCCCCCGTGGGTCAATATCTATGAATATGATTAACAAAATTAAAGGTTTTCACAATATACAGATTGCTTCAATGGACAATTGACAAAAGCCATTGACTCTTAAAACCTCATCAAGACCAAGACACTATTAAACTTCCTCATTCAACTAGTCTTTAATAGAATTTCAGTACATTTGAAACAGTATTTTGCGAAGTCAAATTATTATCGAAAATTATGTAACAGAAATAATGGGGTTTCTTCTGAGAAGGCCTTAAATCAATTCCGAGACGAATGAAAAATTAGCATTCAACAGAATTTTAACGATGCAATCCTAACTTATTCCTTTATTGCAATTATGCCTATATAATAAATAAATTTCTTCGATATTTCTTGTTACGCAAAAATCAGCAAGTATACATGTGTTTTCCAGTGCCAATTCACTTATCTGCCATTTTCCTTAAAATGTTGAGCTAACAAAAGCAGACTTCCTTTTTTTTTCTCAATAACCTCAACAACCTTTCTTTTTAAGGAATTTAACCTGTGGCAATTTTCAAATCATATGTTCGAATTTTTCATGTGGAGTTTAATGAATAAACATGTTAAAATCTGCCCATGCCAAGCAAGTCAAATTAAAAAAGACAACAAAACGATTACAAATATATATAGATATATATATAACAGAAAAATAAAAGAGAAAAAAAACTGGCTAAATTTGTATAGTAGCTGACAATTCCCAAAAAAAGCTCTTTGCCTAAAGATAATAACTAGTTAATTACAGCAAAGTAAATCTTACAAATATATTTTTTATGTTTTGCCTATATACTGTTTAATATACATGCAAAATATAATAGGATAAGAATTAATATATGTAGAACTCAGGAATCACTACTATTTTAGAATCACGCACATTTAATTACATTTAGGACGGACAATTACATTAATATAAAGGAAATGAACATTAAACAGATTTCATCGAATACGTCGCAGGATTCATTCATATGTTAATATCGCAGTCATTGAATGGCAATATTCGTTGTTTCGTCAGCTGCATTCATCGTCTTACAGCTCTCGTCCAGACTTACGTCGCGACTTTCGTTCAGAGACCCGTCTGATCTCACACGTCTTGACTTTCGTTCAGACCCATCTCGTCTGCACTCCGTCTAACAAGCATCAACACCTGTTGGCCAGCAAATGGCACTCGTCATCAGGCGTTCGTCACTACATATATAAAAAAAAATTTGGCAATTAATAAAACTTTAAGAAAACGTAAATAACAAAAGATTTCACAATGAATAGTAAGAATAAATTTATATCATTACACAAACATTATCAAGTTTAATTCACTGCAAACAGAAAAAAACATTGATGTAGAAATTCTTAAAAAAAATCAAAAAAATCAAAAATAAATAAAAAAAATCTTTACAATTAGGCATGATCATATAGAATAATACAAAATAAAACAACGCCAAATAGGAACAGCAATACTAAAGGACGATATAAAGTGTGTGTGGGGGGGGGGGTCTTAGAAATAATCTAAAAAAGCAAAACAAGGCAAAACATCGTATGATAAGGCAAAAAAATAATAGCTATTTTATTGCTACCTATATAGGAAAAGAAATACAGTTTCAAAGAAATTAAAACTTTTAAGAGAGAAATAAAATTCCATAAACCCAAGATACAAAATGAAGCAAATACACGGCCCAATCAAAACACTCTCTTAAAAAGCTCCTCACACCCACCTCCTCAGAAATCATTCAACTTTCAAGGTTCTTGAATGCAGCTTTAAACGAGTTAAAACAATCACGAAAAATGTAATTAACATGAAATGCATACTATAATTCTTCAACGGGAAAGGAAAAAACTGTCTTTTTGCAAATCTGCATATCAAATCTCACAATTTATGGAAAATTATTTTCTCACGTTTTTTATCTTCACATGAAAAGTGTGAAGCGGGAGCAGCTGAACAATAGATCGGTCCAACGATCTCATATTATTGTTTCCGTATTTATTGACAAGACATATTTTATGGTATAAAAATTGCTTAAATATCGAATTGCGACTTCTTATTCCGTTTTAAGAGAAAAGATCCCATAACATCTCGCCTGACGTCCGACCGACCCGTGCGTTTTATCTGCTGCAAACACTGCGAGTGAGTACAACCGATTCATGCATTCTCTGTGCTTCTTAGAGAATATTTTTGTTTCATTATTTTAATGAAGATGACAAATATGTAGGGCTAATGGAAGGGGGACTTCCCGTCTCGTTTTGGTGGATTTAAATCCAAAGATGCATACAAATTGGACGAACAATGTCGTAACGTCCTTTAAGAAATATTTAGTGCGAACTACCAGTTCTTTTGCAAATGAGTAATATTGTATCCTGAGTTCTGTAAAAAGAATTCAAAGTATTTTAAATTCACATCTTAATATTACTATGATGTGAATTACTCATTTTATTAACTAAATTACTTTACTGACTTTATTAACTTGCCAGGTTAATTTTCAGTGACTTGATACGCAATTGTTCAGTTTTCTGATAATGACTGTGAAAAAGGCTAAATGCTGTCCCTGATTGACGAAACGCCACCCTCTTGCCAAGTGCAATGAAATGACCCGCAAGAAAACCAGAAAAGTATCCCGACTTGCACTGTACTCGATGTGATGGATGTTCAAGCATAAGACAAAAATGAGGGTTACTGATGGGTTATTTTCGAAACGAAGAGAAGCAGACGGAATAAACATTTGTGAAAATGGTATATTTTGAGTGTTTTATTATTCATAATCAATGGACTGTGAGATGAAGCCATTCCTTTTCTCTCATCATAAATGAATTATAATGATTTCAAATGTGATTAGAATTGCTGATATTCCATAAGAAATTGAAACTGCTTTATGAGCGCCTCATTTTTTAAAGCAATCATATCCATAATTCTCAAATGAGGGTCATGACCCTAAATGGATTCTCGTAGGATAGATTTGGGTTTCACAGTTCATTTTTACAGATTCTTCACATCTGTACGTATTTGAAATGAAGTGCGTATTCTTCACATTTGTACGTATTTGAAAAGAAAATTTGACAAAAACAATGAATGGCTGAAATTAAACTTTATTAAGCAACTATTTTAAATTTTTTTATAATTAAGTAATGAATCATTAGTTTCTTGTTTATTTTGATATCCTGAACTCGGAAAAATATTTTCCATTGCAAAAATTCATCGAAATTCGAAAAAATTAAAAACTTCTGTTTTAACAGTAAAAGTGTAATGAAGATGGAATTCTGTATCGTACTGTTCGCCAGTGTCAAATAAAGTATGCTTTCCATTATTGGCCAGCAAATAAATGCTGGGAAAATAATAGTCTTTAGTTTAAATAATAGTTTGTTCGGTGGCTTAATAGTTGAATAGGAATAACGTCATGTCTAGAAGCAAGGGCTGTTTGAGAGCGGATTTCTTTATTTTGGATACTGATGAGATGACACCCGTTCCGCACTTCTCTAAACATACCACTGAGACATATTTAATGGAAAGCAGACCTTTATATACGATGTGCGTTTCGTGAAATCGAGTTTCGAATCCACTATTCTCTGGGTTTGAGATCGAGACTCTGCTCCCGCTGGTGTGGTGTGGAAGTTTCGAAATCTTCATCTAACCTCGGTTCAAAATGACGACATCCGTCCCAAAATAGCCCTAGTGTTGCTTTAAAACGGTACGTTAAACTAAATTAAACTTTCGAGACTCTACTACGAGGACAATGCATCCGCCGTTCCTCCTGACAGAGTTTAAAAATCGAAATTTATTAGTGGTTTTAGAATGAACAGTTTAGTAGAATTGTATATTGTTGACTTCAAATAAATTAGAACTTAAATTTAGAATCTGAAAATGGCCGAAATTGCTGCAATTTTACAGTATCTGGGCTAGAGACGTTCCTGCTTGTCAATATGAGTTTTTTAAATTAATTAACAAATATATTAACTGAATTATTTTTATACTACACATAACTACGTCAAGAATTGTGCCTGTAATTTCATTCTCATTCTACAATGAAATGTCTTCCCGATAAATTATTTCGAATTCTTTTAATATCGAATAAGAATCGATTTCTGATTTTAAAAAATCTTCAGATCTATAAACACTAGGATTGCAGATATTTTTAATTATAATTTAATATTCAGTAAATTAGAGTGATGCGACATAAATTGTAATGAACTTTTGAATTGTTCCAACAGAAGATCTCTGAAATAGAATTGGAGTTTATGAACTGTATTAAAAGTGTTTTGAAATCTTCTAGAATCTACAAAATAAGCAAAATTTAATCTTGAATGAATAAAATTTAAATATCGTCTGTAAAAATTCTCTCATCTGCTGCTAAGCCGGTTCAATCTGCACATTTCCAGCATCTTGCACGTGCTCACGGGCTTTGTCTCTGGGAGGGGAGGTTTCACAACCACACCGAGGTTTCTTTTCTTAACTTCTTATTTATCAGAAAAACGTCATTGTGTACATCTCCTAAATTTTTCCGAAGTTAGCTTTGTGTGATGAGTTTAGATGCTGAAGCGAATACGGGCACGCAGAAAGGAACCAAAGCGTTCGCAGGAAAAATCGTTTGATTGTCTTTTTATTAATTTAGAACATACTAGAAAAATCATAAACTATAAGATTATATGATATCTTCATTAAAGATAAAAAGGATTCACTTATGTATTTTATGATGCATAGAATTATAAATGGGATGACGATAAGTATTACACTTAACGAGCACATTTCAACAAGAATGTACAAGTGGATTTTTTAAAAAATAGATGACTTTAATATTTTGCTTTATTATTTCATACAATCAATATTATCCGTTCAATTTATATACCTAAAAATAATTAAATTCATTGCATAAAACTAAATCTAAAATAAGTAGAATAGCGTAAAATAAAATAATCCTATTCAATATCGGTTTATATTGTGCTTAATTTTCTAAATTCTTTATTTAAAACATAGCAGTCCAGATAAATAGAAATATTTAATTTAATTGTAAAATCCACAGTTCTACTGATTTATGTTTACTCATTAAACTGTCTCGATAGTGTTAATAAAAATAATCAATAGTATTTAATTATGATAATTGTAATTTTTAAAAATCGTGCATCAGTTAAAAATTATTTATGAGCGAATACAAATAATTTTCAATAAAAGCTCAACCGCTGAAAAACGCTTCGTTTTAATTGGTATAATCAATAAGTTTAAATTTCACTAATAAAAATATTTCCAAAAAAAGTATTTTTCAAATTTTGCAGAAGATTGATTTATTTTCAAATTTTAAATAAATCTCATATTCAAGAATTATATTATTGTTATATATATAAAAAAATATGTCTTAAATTATCATATTAAAATTAATTTGCTAAAATATTAATATTTCTATATAAGTAATAAAACCTTCAGTGTACTCCCGCACACTGAAAGATGGCGCTGGTAAAGCTTATTTAGTAGCATATTTTTCATCTGGAAACATGTTCATCCATAATGCAAAACATTTACATTTTATACATGTAAGGACTCCATTATTCTTATTTATTTTTTTATCATTGGAGATGAGCGAACATAGCATATCACAAATTATTTCTCTCATTTAGAAAAATCATTTTCTTGAGTTTCCAAGCTTTTTAGTCGGTTTGTTTTTGCTTCATATTCTTTTTAAAAAATTCCACTCTAACATTATCTAAATTCCCCAATAACTTGAATGTAAACGTATCCGATTGTTTTTATTTCTCGTTTTAAACTTATTCTTAACAATAATAAATAGCTTGTCTGTTTATTGAGACATATCAAAATACACCTTACATACTAATTATGAAGTGTTCATTCTATATGGTATAAATATCATAATTGTGTGTTAATATTTCCAGAAGTTGTCGACGAAAAATTTGAACATTTTGCCTAATTTTTAATTAATTAAAGTTTTTAAAAATTCCATTGAATTGCATGTTTCGATCATCCAAACTATATCTGTGAGAAATAACAGGCAGGTGTTTGCTTTTATTAATATTAGATGTATGCGTGTAATGCTAATAAAATACACAACTAATTGAATAAATAAAAAATGTTTTTTTTCTTGCATAATGTATCTTAAATTGTTATCCCCACTCCCTTTTCAAATCCTTTAGAAAAAACTAATGCCCTAAGGACTCTCAACTGGTTGTCTTCTTTCATAATTTTTAACATTTGTAACCGATGGTAGTTAAGAAAATCATCCACGCTTATACGAAACTAAATAAAATTGTTTCCAACTGAATTTCCTTATAATTATCATTACTTTAATCTTCATATTTTTAAAATTAATTTGTAAC
The DNA here is from genome assembly GCA_026543865.1 of Argiope aurantia. Classification (NCBI taxonomy): domain Eukaryota; kingdom Metazoa; phylum Arthropoda; class Arachnida; order Araneae; family Araneidae; genus Argiope; species Argiope aurantia. The sequence continues at coordinate 26,230 of JAPMOR010068621.1, read as the reverse complement.
TATGGCGGCTCGAATCAATTTTATTTGAATGGAATATTTATTAATTATTAATTTTATTCGTAACGAAAATGAAATGGGAGAATCTTTTTTTAATCTCAAAGTGCGTTTTCGAGTGGAGAAGTGAAGAAAGGTTCTGCTCCCTTGGTTCCCTTCTGCTTGCCTGAATCGAGCGTTCGTCGCTTCGACATTCCACGATAAGGAGTCCCAATTCGCGATTTACCTGACACGGTTATTTAAGAGAGCATTGTGGAGAAGAGGAATTAATTTAGGAGAGGTTTTTAAGAGGTATCGAGGGCCTAAAACACTTTGAGGACGCAATTTGCAATGTCAAAATGCTCTCTCATAATCTGATGCAAAATGTCAACACGTGGAGATTAAGAAAATGCTTGATACAATAGCTTTTACTGGTTTCTTATCTTGCCAATATTAAAGAACAATTGTCACGTTTCTTTCGACTTTTTTGAAAAGAAAGAAAAAAGGAAACAGATGCTATTCTTCGCGAATTTATTTGCATTTCGCAAAAATATCGAAAGTGATGTACATCTTGTTGTAGTTGCTATTTGTCATGAATATTAATTATATTTATAGTCGTTTAGAAATAACTTCATGTCCAGGATTCCACTCAATTGATTGGTATTAAAGTTGCGTTATTTTAATTAACTTCATTAAGTTCTGCTTACTGTGTGCATGAACCTTTCTAATGCAGTTCCATAACATCATAGCATTATTAAAAACATAAATGTCTAGTTCATTTATCTTTTAAATTTCGCGGCATTGTAACTTCTTTTGAAGGTCGCGGTGGCCTGGTAGTAAGGTCTCGGCTTCGGGACCGGAGGGTTTCAAGTTCGAGACCCGGTTCCATCGAAGAACCGTCGTGTAAGGGGGTCTCTTGCACGTTAAATCCGTCCTGACCAAACGTCCTCCCGCTGGCGTGGTGTGATGTGGAGAGGGGGTGCTAGCTCAGGTGTCGTCCTCGTCATCTGACCGTGGTTCAAAATTACGAGGTCCATCCCAAAATAGCCCTAGTGTTGCTTCAAACGGGACGTTAATATAACTAAACTGTAACTTCTTTTTTTTTCGTTTTGTTAACTACACAGATATTAAATGAGATCTTTCTTTTTTAACTTTCAACAACGGAAGAAAATCACGTGATCAAATATTGGATGAAACAATGGGTTAGGGTTTGAATGGAACCTATTCAAACCCTATGGAATAGGGTTTGAATTTCAGCTCAATAATGCAATCTACTGTTGGAATGAAGCCAAAAAAAGTATTTCTTAAAAGTTTCCAAGGAAAATTTGTACTATTAACTTAGTATCATAAAAAAAAGACAATTTTAAAAAATTTTGTAACGATGCAGTTTGGTGCAATAATATTTTAAGAAGTTATTGCGGAAAAAGCCAACATTCATCCTAATTTTAACTAATAAAAATTTCAAAAAAAGAATCTTTTCGAAGTACGTATTTCCATCTTCCAAAATATATATGTACCAAACTGGATAGCTCTAAGTCTAACAATCTAGCCTGTAGAGTATCAACAGACACAGAGTTTTACAAAATTTTTAATTCATTAAAAACTATTGGAATATCAATACCCTTCTTCGATGACATTAGTGAACTTTGTCGCAAAAAAAGACTATTTTTACACCACTTTAAAATTCAAAAAAATCCTTTTTTCAGTTATATTCATTTTAGTTCCATACTATATTGCTTTAAATATAATGAACTTCAAAAAGGGATTTTAAGCACAGTTTTGAATCCTGAGTTTGAAAAATAAATCTTTGGAATTATGTCTGTCTGTCTACGATAATGATAACTCTCTCATCTCTGTGAGCTATATGTATGAAATTTGATATATGTCTTTACACGAAATCTGTAGATTTCTATCAGCTTATTGAGCAAATTCCTTTCAGAGCCTATCTGTCCGGCCGTTCGAATATTATAAGTTAACACGATAACTACAAAAAAGAGAACTAGATGGATGAAATTCGGCGCACAGAATTCATCTTTAGAGGAGATACCTATCAAATGTTGGGCCAAATCCAACAAGGGATAGGCCTGTACTATCAGAAGCATGTGAACGTGATAACTCAACAACGCAGCGATTTAAATATATCAAAGTGACGGGATTTTGTGATTACAAGTGTCATTCTGAATCACATTTTTGTTTTATTGAAAACACATCTAAAATACAAATTCGATTTTCGGATGCTATTCACTACTTGTGAAGGATAATCGTCAAATAACTCACACGATAGTTTCAGTAAAAAGGCTAAATTCACACCGGAGATTAATATTTCGTAACTATTGCAGTACAATGCCACGTCTTTATTAGAGAGTATGCGAGAAAGTTTTTTTTTTGGGGGGGGGGGACCACTCGTTCTATTTCTTTCTATGCTGAATATTTCCAGTCATCTTGGAGTCCTTTCTGCTCCTATTCGCGGTAGGTTAAAAAAATACTAGCCTGTTCGGGAAATACGGAAATTTGTTTCTCAGACAAAGCTATTTATAGAAAGCGTCGGAAATTGAGAACAGAAAGGAAGTTCAGAAATGGAAGTAACTGATATAGTGTTTAATCTGCAGATGATGAACAGCAGACGAAACAAAATTTCTAAAACAATGTCCCTACTAGGCGAAAGAATACTCATTTCTTTTTAGTAAGGTATATTACTTTATAGAATGAACGGAATATTTCTGGCCATCTGCCTGTTCAAGTTTTCAGATCTGTTGTTAATAGCATTGATACATCTACTGCAGTCATATATTTTTAAAAAATATCCTTTCTGGCTTTGTACGGGGAAACATTGACGGATTTGGGAAATGCGAATATTTTTTTAATCTATAGTGATAAAGCAGTATTTTAACTTTTAAAGAAATAGTAAACATTTTCCTTAAATTATTTATCTCCTAAAGACTATAATATTTTAATGAACTTTTAAAATGTACTGAAATGCACTTCAAAGTAGAATCAATTGGGATGTCCACCCTGAAACTTTCTCGAATACTCCTTCCAGTCGATAAAAGGTTTTGTTCGAAATGTTTTATCGAAAGTTTTGTTACAAACTATATTATCTATATTTAAAATAATAAGGAAATTCAATGTTTTGAATAAAACAGTTTCCCTCTTCAACCATAGATGTAATTTCGTCAATTTTTGTTTCAAATGAATTACATGACTTCTTGGCATATCATGAAAGGTCACTTGCTCTCTTTCACCCCCTCCCACCCCCATTTTTGAGAGAAACCGAAATATAATTTAGTATCTCTCAAAAATGGAGGGTAATATATGTTTACTTTCTGCCGCTATGGAAAAAAACCGGTGACAGATTTAATCAACCCCAACCCATGGATTGATTTCAAAAATTTTAATTCTACACTAAAGTTTACGAACTCTAGATGTGTCATGCATGCTTCTCACCCCTCTCCCATCTTTCAGAAAAATTGGAGAAACTTTACTTCACTTTACATTTTCTAGGAGGAAAAATACCACCTGAGTTCCCACACATTAGAAATTCATTGTTTCATATCAGTGCTCATGTCACCGATGCATTATGAATGTTCTACCACCTTTCTCATAAAATATATTTTGCCATTTGCAGAATCATTGTTTTTTCATCTATAATATTACGCCGTAATTTGGATTACAGTTAATCGTGTTTTTTTGCATGGAAGTTTTATCGGTGCTAACTTCGCAATTACACATGAATACATTCTGCATTTGAATTCAGTTTATAATTAAAACTGCGTTAATTAAACTCGTTTTTCTCAAATTATCTAACTCAAAAAAAATTCGTTGTCTAAGACTTTCAGTCGATTCAAACATGTAAACAATCCAACTCTGTAAGCTGTAACCAAAAGGCTATTAACAAATTCAGCAAGATTTGCCGACCACATGAGCATTTTGTTATGTACTTAATTTTTCATGATTATTCATATATACAAATTTTCATGAACTAAGCAACAAGTCAAATATAACTTTGCCAAGAAAAAAAAAACATTCTCTCTTCACTGACGGGATAAATGAAAAAAATATTGAAACACATTAGAAAACAATTAATTAAAAAGTAATTAATGGAAGTACTGATGATTCGGATCTTCAATGTTCGAACAATCACCTTGAAAAATTTGAGAAACGTAAGTTAATTAGATGTTGGATGCAGAAGTTTTAGTTTCAATTTTACATTTTTTGGTATAAATGACTAATATTTTTAAATTTTCTCAAAATTCGAAAAATATTTCAAAAATTCGAAATAGATTGGCAATTAATGGCTATTTTTGATGCCGCGGAAATGCTTTTTCCAATATTTAGAAGCTATACCACAAGTATATACGTGCGAAAAGACATCCACAGCAAAAAGTTAATTTACAATTTTCCCCAAAAAAAATTTTTAATTGAAATTCGAGGTACTTTGACTCTTTAGTACGACTGCCTTAATGCTAAGTTTCAAGACTGTAAATAAATGTGTCTGCACATCGCCGACACATACATAAACAGAAACAAACATTTCCTTTAACAAATATAAACAACTTTCCTATTTAAAATTTTCCTCTCACATTAATGACATTTTATTTTACCTCGTCCTCTTTCCTTAGACAAGGGTCGATAAAGCCTGAGCTTCATGATCAGGATCTACAGTTCCAGAACCAAGTCTAACAAAGGTACCGAGTACACGAAATTGGAGCACATTAACTATCTCGGTTTGAAATTTAATAATGGAAACTATATCCTTACAGCAGACGCAACATTAGCAGTAGCTTGACATTTTTTCTTTTATTTCTTCGGTGCAGTCATTATTAATCGATGCTTCTTATTTCTATCGATACGAAATTATTTTATAATACTTGAAACAGTATCTTTGCTGCTGATGAATTGGAAAGAGAAGTTCTTCATCTTAAGAAAATATCTTTGGTACAATTCAGATGAAAATAGTGAATGGGAATTTGGCTAAATTTATTTTAAGCCCCTGTCCTTATGACTTATTTTATTAAAGATGACTGGCTGCACCAACTTCTATGTCAACAAAAAAAGGGCACTACTTCAGACATTTTAGAATTTCACATCGTAGCCTTTGATGTACACAACATTTGATGACTACATCGAAGAGATATAAAAATATCAAGCTGTAACTAAATGCTTGTCACAGTTAAATTTTTAGCCTTAGTACATCTGGGTCTATGTTTCTCTGCTGGTGTGGTATGGAACTCGTAAAAGGGATCGTTCTGACTTCTGTTTAAAAGCATGAGATCCGTTCCACAATAGCTTTAGCGTAGCTTTAAAACTGAGTAATAATCCATTTGAACGCAAAGCAAAATATAAGGTACTTTTAAAAAACAAAGAAAAAACTTTTTCTTTTTTTTTTTTTGGCTCTAATAACCGTTTTTATAGTCAAAATCAGCCGGAGTGGTCTCACAAAAACTTTCTCGCATATTTTCTAATAAAAGCGAATTGGCGTTTTAGAAGCATTGATTTCCCCAACTGATTGAAACTAAAGTTTAACACAAAACTACAATCTTAGTCACGAAATGAAATTTGATAAATTTAAGTCATTCGGTTTTGAGTTATCGCGTTTACGTGCTTCTGAAAGTACAGATCGATAGATGCTCAACCCCTTATGGAATTTGGCTCGAAATGTGATAGATATCTTCACTATAAATTAAATCTTTGTACCAGATTTTATCCATCTAGTTCTCCGCCTTATCGTGTTAACTTATATTTGAATAAGTGGTCAGACACACTTCCTTTGAATATATTTTACTCACAAATTGATAGAAATCTACAAATTTGGTGTAAAGACCCTATGCCGAATTTCATTCGACTAGCTCAAGCCTTATGGACCAATATTTTCCAAAAAATGTGTTTTTTGAATTCAGGGAGGTCTGAAATGTGGAAATCTTCAAAAGTTCCAGTTGACAATTGCAATGCTTTCTCTGTACTTTCGTATACGAGAAAGTAAAAAAGAAACTCAAAAATTTCAACACTCTTATCTCGAAGTTGTAAAATAAAAAGAAGAAGTGTTTTCAATTTTCCCTCCCCCAGCGCACCTTTTGTCTCAGCGTTGTCTCTGCGTCATCGCCCGATTATCTCCAACAGACACTCCCTGCTTCTCTCGCTCTCCCCTCACTTCCATTTCTTCCCTTTATAAGGACCATTTTTGGGGTTTCCAGAGCACTCTACAAAAACGAATCCCAACAAACAGCGGCGCATCTGACGACTCACATGCAACCAACAGATATTTCATCGCAAAAAATGACTATCATGAAAGGACAAGTGAAGAATTCATTTTCATTAAGAGGTATTCGCATAATTATTATTTACATTATATGTTCTTGCTTCTAGTATATAAACTACAGCATTTAAGTCATGTAGTAAAGAGTACATATGATAGATTCTGAAGTATATTTAATCTCAGTTCATTTCAGTTCCAGTGTAATATTTCATTAGCTTTAATATCTAATTAGAATTACCTATCATCAAGTCTGTTCTGTTTCCGTATTTTGCCATTATATTAGTTAAGTTTAATTTTCACAATTGATTGTTTAAAAATTATTCTGCTTACAGAAACTAATATCCCGTTATATTAGCACTCTGTTTCAAACTACACAAAGGACATATTGGTTCTTGTGTACAGCTGACCACTCCTCCACCATGGAACGTTGCAGTATCGACAGGATTTGTTGGGGCCGACGATATATTGCGACTGCTTTCGCGGTTAAATCGTAATCAGATGATATCAGAATGATATTACAGCTCAGGGTTGGCGAACCTTTATGGATCAACATGCCATTTTTTCTAAAGAAATGTTTAATAAAATATAGACGTGCCGTCAAAAAATTTTGATTTGTGATTATTGAAAAGATAATAAAACTAAATACTAACAATTCAAAACTCTTTATTTACTAAGAAAAAATACATTTTGCGCTGTATAGTAGTAGATGTTTTAGATATACGAATAATTCAAAGTAGTGTGACTCCTGTTGTTACAGATTAGATAACAAATAACTCATATCAGGATTGTAGGATTTTACTTTTGTTAGAATGCATGCTGAATAGAAATCATCTGCCAAACGGTTTCTAAGCGAGTCTTTAATGTTATTTATCTCTAAAAATAACGACTCGCAGGCATAGGTAAATGAAAATACGGCTAAAATAGCATGAGACAGCATCTTCAAACAGTTAAATATGTCTGGAATCGAATTTCATGTTTTCAAACTTTCGTTCCTGGCATTTTTACTTATTTTGCTTGTTAATCTTTCTGTTTTCTTTTTCTTTGTTTCAATAAATCTTCGAATCCATAGAACTAGACTGGAAATCAATCCATGAACTAGACAGGAAATCAATCAGTTTCCTTTTAAATTATTCACTTTCCAACCAATCGAATTGGGAAAAGTTCAATTTATCAAAAAAAGACACATACAAGTCGTTTTGATTGGTGGCGTGCCCAAAATATTGAGTCGCTTGCCATCAATGGCATGCGTGCCATTGGTTCGCCATCCCTGCCATAGCTAGTAGCTTCTTCTTTCTCTTTCTTCCTGCCATAGCTAGTAGCGCATCAACGGAAGATCGTCACTTTTAATGTGCATCAGCCCCCCATAAATGACGGGTCTTTGGTTGCTTCCGAGCCGGGAGTTTCAAATCCCAATGCCGAGGATTTGCAATAAAAGTACAGTAATCTAACTAAGCGACGATGGAATTTTTGAAAAAAATAAGCCATATACTTTCGAAGAATGTATTACTTTCGATTTTTCTATTCTTTTAACGACAAAACATTCAACTTTCAGTGTTGCCTGAATTGTTATTGCTGCCCGTCTAATTGAAACTTAGTAAATTAAACGTCATAAATTTGACCTGTATCTCACTACAAATTTTTCCAGAAAAAAATACGCGCAGAATTAAATTTGCAAAGAAAACTCTTTATCAATCTGTATCATGTAATTGTCATCGAACTGCACTTCGATATTACTATGCATTAACATACTCTATAGTGCAATAAAATGTTGCATAACGATTTTATAGCCTGTTTTATAGTTTTGCTTTGAAAGATTTTTTTAAATCAATCAAAGTCGTATTTCAATGCTGCATCTTACATTTTGGTTATTGTTCTTAACAAAGCTTTGATTTATTTTTGTTGCGACTATGTTTCTAAAGTATTTTATGTCATATTTTTGTTTACTAAGCAGTAAAGTTTTATTACTAAATACATACAATTAAGTACAGCATTCACTTGTGGTTAAATGCGTGTTTCAACGGTTCTGGCTGAGACGATTTCTTAGCTTGCATTGTATTGACGCAAGAACCAAGCATTAATTCCACTTTATTTTACTTGGTTAAATTGATTATTTCGAAATAATACTCTAATACTCAAACCATTTCAAAAACCATAGTGTTTACCGAAAAGTCATAAAAGTTGAGTAACTTAACTTATTCGATCAACGGTCTCGTGTATTTAATTTTTATTTGTTATGGACTCCACTCATATATTAACGTTGCAGAGATATTTCTAAACCTTTAACTATCAAATTCTCAAATACCATTTTTTTCTATGTTATGCTCGGTGTGCCACATACATTGAATATCTCTACTTAATATGTATTGGAAGACATGAAGTTTTATATTTTCCATACCAGTTTTGGATATTTTTCATTTTGCAATTGGATACAAAGGAAAAATTCAGAAATAGGAAAAAGGTCTGAAACAGAAGATTAATCAAAACCTTGAGTTTGATTCTTTTTTTGACAATTAAAATACTTTCTATTTCTTAAACTAAAAAAACAGTTTTTTTAAATATATTAAACTTTATTTAGTAGTAAATGGAAATATCTAATACTTATTTTCGTTTAAACTTAGGGGACTAATAAATTATTCACATGAATTCTTCACAGTTTTGCTAGCTTGCAGCGCGGAATTACATTAAAAAAAATTATTGTTATAAAAGTGGGTTTAAAATTAACTTTTGAAATTTGAAAAATTCATTAAAACGAAAAGAATAATTGTAGGGAAATAAAATTGTAAAATTGAAAATTTAATTTTTTTTTAATTTTTTAATTATTTCAAAGATGTTTTTTCTGTAGTAATAGACTCTAAAGTAAATGCCGAAAAATATTTAAATCTTGCTTAATTTTAAATTAATTAAAAATGAAAAGAAAATAATACATTAATTAAGTAAATGTATATAACTTACAAATTGCAGCTATTTGTAAATTATATATTATGTATCATATTAGATTTTTATAAAAAGGATGTATTAATATATATATATATCACATATTGAATGTATAAGAGCCGCGTAACAATAGATGTATTTGTATGAAATGACTGAAAAAATAAGTATAAGAAATAGAGTTTTCAGATAAAATTATTTTAAATCCTTCTAATGTCGAATAACGCTTTAATTCATACACAATATATTTCTTAAAAGTTTGATATCTCATAAGAGCTCAACTTCTGCTATACATATGTATGGGGAAGTGGCCTTTGAAATCTAAGAATGTCCTATCACTTTATTAATGAAAAAATAAATTACTTTTATTCAGAAGAGAATTTGGAATTCATGAGAAAATCCACGTACCTCGCATACCATAATTTTTGTTCCAGTCAACTTTCCATGAAATGTGAGGCAAAAAGACAAAACAATGTCATTTGACCTTTCCCTGATTTGGAGGGAGTGATCACGAAAATGACTGCTACTTCTTCATAGTGGAATCGCAGAGAAGAAAGAACAGAGAATATGCCATATAACTAATTCCTCATTCTGAGAGGTTTCCTATACCGGAAATTCCAAGTGAATTTTTCATTCATCCAGAAGACTATCAAGAATCAATCAGGTTCTAACGTCTTTTGTATCTAGTGATGAATATAATGATGAGGCTGTACTTATTACACGTATTCTGTCTGAATAACAGAACAACCGTGTCAGAATTCTAAACCTATCGATGATTAAGGTGAAATTACTTGCATCTAACTATGGTAGATCTCTAAGAATACCAATTTCGATAAGTTGCCCCAACAAGATAAACAAGAAGCTCGGAATGTTTTTCGTTTGTACAATGAATTTTTTAAGAAATATGAAATCAAAGATTATAAGATGTTAATAGAGAGCATATTATTTGCATGCAAGAAACCTTCTTGCGCTACTTCTCTAGAACTGCATGTCCAGCAGCACCATGTGGACTTTTTACCCGAGAAACGTAGTCTCAGGTAAAATCTTCATTATTAGAAGTATTCGTATCAATAGCCATTATTATCTAAGCATTGCTGATAAAATCATCAGATGGAATTGCAAATATCGCTAAGCATATTACTTAGTATTTGAATGCCTTTTCTTTCAATAGCTTCTCTTAAGTCACGATCATAGTCCTTAGCTATAAATGTTGTATTTCAAATGTCCAAAAAGTCTAAATCCAATGACCATATGTGTGACTCTTCAGTACAAGAAAATATTTCGCCTTAATACCATAAGATAAGGCCATCGTTTCGCTTTGATATAATTGGTATATATTTATTCATCTGAGTTGAGAAATTTCTCAATTTACTTCGAAAATAGCTATTTACCCCGTACTTATAATTTTCGGGCATCCTGTATTATAAACTACAAAACCATTTAGTATAAATGTATTTCAATGTAAAGTGTTCATGATTTACAATAAAGGCTAGAAAAACCTGTTTGAATTCTGTGCATTTGTTGTTTATTTTTTATTTTATTGGTTGCATAAAATTTACAAAGATCCTTTTTGTTTTCTAGATATGGTCCCTGCTCGTTTCATTTTAACCTTTTTAATATTTTGGGGAATGGCACTGATCTTCGGCCATCGAGTCTGTCTGCACGTGGCCATGGTGGCGATGGTCAACAGCAGCGCAGAGGTGGATTTGCCGCAACTGAGGAACGGGCCTCAAGAAAACAGCAACTTCTGCCCTTTACCAGAATCGAGTGTCAACGTCACACTAAATTACAAACAGGTACATTCGAATATTCTTGCTTCAGTAGCAAATCTCGAGTACAAAAGTGCTTTTTTTTAGTGTTTAATTATTAAATAGTGCTTAAAATACTTAATATATGTTTAACATGTTAAGAACTTACTATATCTTGGCGTTCTTTCCATTTAATTTGGTTCCATAAATCCATTTTTCCGCTATTATTCCATTACATTATTTCATTATTATTCTATTACATTATTCTATTATTATTTCATAAATTCCATTATTCGATTCCATAAATAATTTGAGAGCCGGATATCTGTACAGGATTCTGATAAGATTAAGGGTTATTCTTTTATGGTCACCAAATTATTTAAAATTGATTAATTGAAATATTTTTTTAAATTTAAATGCTAGTTAACAAAAGGCTGTAGAAGCCTGAAAGAAAAGTATAATGATAACTTCTGATGACTTGCATGGTACATAACATGTTAAATAGCTACAAACAATACGTTTTCATATGCCAGTGTGTATGGGGTAAGAAATTTGGGATGCCTATAAAATTGCATGAGTAACAATTCCTTTGCAATGCAATCAAATTTCCGATCCTCAAAAGTGGACATTTGGTGTATCTTTTTTATGGAATGGATATCTTCTTTATTTTGTAAGAAAATAAATGGAAGGTGTTTAAACATCAGAGATATAGAGGCTAGTTGTAAACCTGTTAGCCATTTTACAACTACGTTCTTGTTTCTCTGAACTAAATGCGTTTTGTTAAAAGTCGGTAAAAAAATTCTATTCTTTGGCACTTTATTCATCTCTGTGGTCTTAGCTGAGGAAAAAGAAATGTTGATAGTAGAAATAATATATATGACAAAAGTAACTTACCACTTTCTCTCCCTAATCCTCCTTTTTGCCGTTAGCTTATAAATATCATAGATCTCTGTAGACATGCATTTCTATAAACACCACAGATCATATATCCAGAACAACTTACAAGCACACGATAATACCTTAAACGAAATTCTTTTAATGAATGATGCCATGCTGTATTATTAATAAGATCAGTTTATATTCATGATTGGATCCATATTTGTGCAAAAAATTTATTTCGTGCTTTTTGATTCTTAGGGTAGCTATCCATGGACACCGTACACCCAAGGCGTGATTCTTGCGTCATACTTCTACGGTTATGTGGTGGCTCAGATAATCGGAGGTCAGATCAGCGACTTCGTTGGGGCCGCCAGACTCTTCGGGGGTGCGACGCTACTCTCCTCAATCCTCTCCTGCTTCACGCCCATGATATCTACCTTGGGATCCACCTATACTATCGTCCTAAGGACCATATTAGGTTTCATACATGTGAGTCATTTTTTTACTTTCTCGCATACCATGTGTACAAAAAAATTAAAATTCTTTTAAAATTATATCACAAAATTTTAATGAATATTCACGTGTTATACCTACATGAATCCAGGAAACTTCATCTTTAGAATTAGTTGAAAAGGAGGCATTGAGATTGATTCTGCACTGACATATTTCGAAAGATTTCAATCATAAACTAATTTTTTTCACACGCATATTGCAGTCATGGGCAAAAAAATGGCAATTATTTCGATAATCAGTGTGCAAGGACTTCAAAAGTTACCATGTGATTCACTGAAATACATAGTAAACTTTCAGTTTGAAAATATATTATTTTTCCTTCTCTTGATAATATCCATTCGGATTTGCATTTTTTTATTCACTTAAATTTGACATGAAAACATCATTTTGTCCTTTCTTTTTCCAAGATGCATGTCTTAGAGACAGAATTTTAAGAGCAGACATCATCTATGAATTGGAACAAATCATTAGCGAACATTGTTCTAAAACGAAATATATACGGCTCAATTGACGTCAACAATTCCTCCTAAAATAATATCATAACAAAATAAATTAGTTATCGTCGTCAAAAAGTGGTGAGTGTGGAGTTATTGTAGAATTAAATATTGCAGTTAATACCTTTTACTGTATTTAATTTTTATTTATATCGAAATGATTGCTATTTACTATTTTAATGTTAACCTACTTACTTGACACAAAATTATTGTTCAGTATCATATGGTACAAAACAATAATCACAGAACTACATACTAAGGTACAATGCTATAGGAGAACAATACAAAACGCTTCAGACTACTTCATTGCACGATTTTACAGCTGCACTTAAGTCGACGCTTCACTAATTAATGAAACCGAAAAATATTATTAAAAATTATCTGGATTAAAAATTACTAAAAACTCTATTCACTCTAAAAAATGGAAGTGTAAAAGAAACCAAGAAATAGGCATCAAACAAAATTTAATCAGGGGTGAAAATAGGCTTAATTATTGCTGGATGGGTAATCTCTATGATGTAGCTATGGAAATTGACGACGATATTTTTTTAAATTTTTATCTCACAAAATTGGTTTTTGTATCACCTTAAAAAGAAATACCTGTACTAATACCTTATACTAATTTCATGTTTATACAAGGTTCTCTTTATTTTCATTAAATTTATTAATGTAACACACGATTCGCAACAATTAATTTTGAATGGTGTTACGAAATTTAAATTCATTCATCAAAATATTAAATCGCGTGTTTTTGCCAATGTTAGGATTTAATGCTCTCAAAGTGAATCATCTGGGCGATGAACTGCTCACCAAAGACGGCTAATATCATATAATATTATATTGCAATATTGTAGAATAATGTTCAATACCATGAAGTATGTTGTACTGTTTGCGCATCTATGAAAATAAAATGTGCGGATGTGTTTAGCCTACAAACATTTTATTTTTCTTTTATATTCACCAGGGTATGCACTACCCCAGTGCTTATACACTGATCGCTCGTTGGGCACCTTTGCAAGAGCGGAGCACCCACCTGTCTTCGTGTGTAATAGGAACTCACTTCGGCGTGGTGATGTCTATGCCTCTCACAGGGTACCTCTGCGAGCACGGTTTCGGAGGTGGATGGCCCTCAGCGTTTTACCTGTTGGGTAAGAAATTTCTTTTATTTATTTGTAGATTGCTTTATCTTCTTTAATTATCAAATAATAAATAAAGATTTAAAAAATTAGAATTTATAAAGAGCAATTATCGATAAAAAAAAGGATCTTATTTCGTATCATTTATTAAACAATAACTACTTCTACAGGGTGTTCAGAAACATCATTTACAAATTTTTGGAGATAGGACAGATATATAGAAACAAGTTATTTTTGCAATAGAGACTATGAAAAGGCTAATTAATATGATTTTATTTGGTTATATTTTAGTACTCATTAATGTGGCGTCTACTTATTTGGCAATTTTTCGATGCTTTTTACGACTCTAATTGTGGTAACTAAGTCGACTTCGAGACTCTGAAGGAGAGAGCCTCAGATTCGCAGTTTTGAAAGAAGTGGACAATTCTTCACTTTCGTGGTTTCAAACCACTTTTTGTCATTGGCTCTGCGAGCATAAAAAAAATATAAAGTCTATAACACGGGCTTAAGAAAATATAAATTTATGAATGCCCAAGATTTAATGTTTGTAATAATAAGCAACATTACAAGTCACACGCTGCACGATAATAGCAAGCAGGAGGAAAATGTCATTAACAAGCATTTGATGTCTTAAAATCAGTGCGAACGGATTTGCCGTCTGAAATATTACAAGTTTTGCTCATTAAATCGTCTTATTCCGGCATATGGATAATGTAAATTTCTATTCCTTTAAATATTGTTGTATACTTCTAGTGTTCCCTTTCTTCTTTTCTTTTTTTATTTCATTTATTAATAAAAAGCCCCTACTTCCTCCGTAACGATTCCATTCTCGATTACAAAAATATATGTTCTGAAATATATATGTTCGAATACAAAAATATATGTTTCTGTTTGCCTGACTTGCTCTCAAAGTTTATAAACGATCTTGAAAGATATAGTGTATAAAACCCCATTGTTCGCAATGCATAATATATAATCATTTTTAATCATCAAATTTTTGCACAATATTATATATATATATATATTCAATTTTTCTCCTGTGTTCACCTTTAGCGACTAAATTTGGTCATATTTGATATTTACCCCAAAATGCTTTATTTAGAAAACAAATATGGAAGGAGATAATTCTTTAATTCATTTTTATTTAATCTTCTCAAACAGAAAAGAGAACTTTTAATTAATTATCTGTTGCGTATTAACAGCGTAATTGCCAGGAAAGCCAAAATTGTAATAGATGCAATCTTCAATAACAATCTCGAAAAGCAGGCTAATTAAAGTTATTAGTATATAACAATACAAACAAATAGTAAATAGTAATACTATTTGTTTTGACACTCTTTATTACAAACAATCCCCGATTCAGTCTCTTCAATTACAAAAGACATAACAATTAAAAATTGTCCTACATTTGAAAGTAATTTAATAATGATCTGTTTTGAACAGGATGTGCTGGTTTTGTATGGTTCCTTCTTTGGGTATTTCTTGCGTTTGAATCCCCTGTAAAGCATCCTAGGATAAATGCTAAAGAGCTGGACTATATTCAGAAAAACACTGAAATAATTTCAAAAGAGAAAAAGGTAAATTTTTTGCAATTGTTACCTCCATTTTTAACTAAACTATTCTCAAAGAATGAATAAAATTACTAAACATATTAAATGGGCTGCAGTGAAATATTTTTTAAACTAAGAAGCATTCATATTAAAGAACTATACCATCATTTGGAAATTTTATTTGCAGAAGTGCAGGTGTATTTAAGGAACTTATAAAAAAGGCATCCTTTTCGTAAGTCTATCAAACCATTTCCTTTTAGAAGCAAGTTGAAATTTTTTATTAATGTGATCAAAGTTTAACCTGATAGTATTACCTGAAGGCATTTAGTTTCTCGAAGGAAAAATGATTGAATCAATTGGAGAGCGACAGGATTGCACTCTGTGTGTACTCACCTGCGTCAAAGTAAACATTTAGAATTTGGAATATAAAACTTCATAATGGAAATTCGACGCAATAAACAATATTGATTTATAGTTTCGCAACAAATTAATAACGTGTCGCTCTTGGATAGATGTTTTCGCAGGTGATAAAAAATTCAAGAGTTTATAAATTCCGATCTAAATTTTCACTCATTCAAAAAAATTGATAATAAATTGTATTGAAAAAAATTGAAATGCCTGAAATGTTAGCAAACTTACCGAATTTTCAAATGTCTAGGAAAATTATTATGTCAAAATTTTTTAAGTGTTCTTAAAAATTAAACAATTTTATTATCATTGCAATCATTTGTATATATAAGAATTAAATTCATTTTTTTATAAATGAATAATTTTTTACATTTTCATAAATTTATTTTCAAGTTTGGTGATTTTTACGGCCCTCGGAAACGGAGAGTATCCTTATATTTCGAGAGTCATTGGCGGCATTTAAATTCTTTATGCCAAATCACCAATTAAAAAAATCTTTAAAAAAGCGCCAACAGTTTGATGATTTTTTTCACGGTCCTCGGAAATGGAAAAGTACCTTTAATTTTTATAAGCTAATGAGATGGCAGATGTTTTTATCTATTTAAAAAGGTATGCCCGAATTTCATCCAGAGAAACAAATGTCTTTTCTAAAGTTTTTGAAAGAAGCCAGCTTATAAATCATTGAATTTAGTAGTGATAAGATAAATCCACCGTTGCTCAGAGCACATAGCTCAGTGACACATTTTGTTTTCAGAATGCCCCCATTCCTTGGCTACAGGTGGCTTGCTCAGCTCCAGTTTGGGCCGTCACCGTTGCAAAGTTCTGCGGTGCTTGGAGTTTCATGTGCTTCCAGTCTAAGCTGCCGGCTTACCTGGACGACGTTCTGCACATGCCCATTCAAAAGGTAAATTTCGAAACCACGCCAATCCAATTTTATAGTTCTACTCAGTTTTTGGTCATTATAATGGCATAAATTATGTAATTTATGCTCAAGTAACATATCTCTTGTGTGCAGCGCTGATTTAATTTTGGCACCGATTGTTATCATATAAGAAGAAAAGGGAAATGAAATCGCATCATTTCGAAAGATAAATTGTAGTTAGTTGTTAGAATATCTACTAAGTGACAGTTACGTAAATCGATTCCACTGAAAGCTTTATTTAGATTAGTTTTGTTGAATCAAGTCTCCCAGTTAAAAGTGGGGCCATGGTGGCCTGGTGGTAAAGGTCTTGGCTTCGGAATATGAGGATTTAAGGTTCGAGAGCCTAAGGTTCGAGAGTCTACCTAAGAACCGACGCATAAGAGTGTCTGGTGCTCGCCAAATCCTCGGGCCCAAACGTCCTCCCACTAGTGTGGTGAGGAAGCTTCTAAAAGGTGGGTGCCAGCTCAGATCGTCATCTGATTGTGGTTCAAAATTACGAGGTCACTTCCAGAAAACTTCTAATTTTGGTTTAAAATGCGGCGTTAATATATCTTAACTACACCCAGTTAGAACCAACCATTTGATTACGCTCTTTGTCATTTCAAAACGTGGATAAACGCTTTAGACAATATTTGAACTGGCATTTCCAAACTTCCACACTCGCCCATTTATCTATCTTTCCATCTTCACGTAATATCAACGAGACTTTTACATAAATATTTTTTCTTACTTTGATTAAATGGAATTTTATCATTCAATAGATTTTATAAAATTGCAGACTACATGAACATGATGACAAACTTATTTTTTAAACATTTAGCATAGTTTCTGAAGCAAACTTCGAAGAAAAAGGAATTATTTCATTCTCGAAAATTTTGAAACAATGAATTTTAACAAAATCTTGACGTTGAACTTTTTGACGGTAATAACATTGCATTCGAAAATAAAGATCAAATGTTGTAAGAAAAAAAAATGCTAGCATTAAAAGTGGTTTATAGTTAAAACAGTTTTCGTGATTTTGGTTTAAAATAGTAAATGTAAGCTTTGAAATCATCTGTTTTGCATACTCAATATTCATTCGCAATTTATTATGGAACAAACTAATTTTTATTATAAATATAGAAAATTAAAAATAATTGTTTATTTTATTTCAGAATGGATTTGTGAATGCCTTGTTATTCGGAGCTTTGTGTCTATCCATCATCATTTCAGGAAAATTATCTGATTGTATTAGGAGAAAGTATCATTTCACAATTACAACGATCAGAAAATCCTTCGAAACAATTGGTAAGCATTTTTTTTTATGTCAATACTTGAAAATTTTCAGTGATATTCATCAGTACATATATCATGTTAAATATAAATACTAATACCAGATAAATATATCTTTGAAAAAAATCATGAATTATAAACATGATAATTAAGCTAAGTCTCTATTTTTGAATATACTGCATTTTCTTAAACATTCATTTATAGCTAGGTTTAATTTTCAATAAAATTTAAATTATCATCTGAAAGAAACAATTAAAATTTTAATTAAATTTAGAGAATTCCTCTATATCTGG
This sequence comes from Argiope aurantia, assembly GCA_026543865.1. Classification (NCBI taxonomy): domain Eukaryota; kingdom Metazoa; phylum Arthropoda; class Arachnida; order Araneae; family Araneidae; genus Argiope; species Argiope aurantia. The sequence goes on along the minus strand of JAPMOR010068621.1, from coordinate 7,858 downwards.
TCATTAGAGATGCATCATCCTACTAGCCCTGTTGCTGCCACAAATATAATTGAAAGTTTAAGTGTCATTTCTCTTATAGCACACATATTGTACAACAATTTATATCCGGCACCATGGCCTAGTGATAGTGGTTTTCCCGTGATGTTGGCTTCAAATCTTGGTTCGGACGTGGTTGTTCTTTACTCTGTGTTCTGTCTGTGAGGTGTGTGAAAGAGACCCCCCCCCCGTGAAAAGGGGTTGTGCTAGCGATTGTGTGAAGCCGTGTTCCAAATTATCAGTAAATTGGACAAACATCAAAGCACCCCAGAAAACCGCAAGATAGGATCAAGGGGGGAACACGTGCCTCATCTACAAGCGGACAGGTCGTAGGAACGTGTTTTGAGTGCCATCTTTATATGAGTCAGAAGTCAGACTTCTGCCCTCGGGTGCTCAGGGGCCTTTACCTTCAGAAGCTACTGCACAAACTCGGCTTAAATAGCTGACTTCATCAGCGGGCTTGTCTAAGTACCATAAGTAACAACAACAATATTTTATGATATAAAACAATATTCGTAATATTTCGTAATATTCAATATTCGTATAAAACAATATTCGTAATATTCAATATTCGTATAAAACAATATTCGTAATATTGTTTAATATTGAATAATATTATATAATATCGCGCAATATGGCGCTACCTTGGTTGTAGAACCCAGATGGTGGCAAAAGGAAAAAGCATTTCTTTTAGAAAAATCTGATAATAATGATCGATAATCGATTCATGTTAATAATGATAACTTTAACCATTTTTGATCCTATCATTCCAATACGCGTATTTGTAACTCTTCAGATCCTATAATAGGGTTAAATGTCAGATTGTATTTATTACTGATTGAATGCGTTATTTGGAAAGGTGCTTTTTGGAGTCCATTGAAAAGAATATTTTGTACTAATAATGAAGTTTATTCAATTATAAAAGCACCATTTTATCTGATAATGATTTGATATCTTTTGAAACATTTCACTTCTCATATTAGTGGCCATAAAATATCCCTGACTTATCAATAAAAAAAGTATTTAAAGTGTTTTCAATGGCCCTTTCTAGATATAAAAAATTCTTTCAGCGAATATTGCAAAGAACGATATAATGCCAAGTCAAGACTGTATGGATGTGAGGGTAAGACATTTCCGCTAAGCATAAACAATGTTGGTAGATCCTCCAAGTCACATGTGGTCTAGAATATAAGTTAGTGAAAGGAGATTCCTTTCCGAATGACCGAATCGAGTCGATAACGTACTTCAAACTATCGATAGAACTGATATATTTAACCAAATGAATTGCTTGATGAGTCGGCAGTAACTCGCTCTAGTATAATGCCCTTCAGCCACAGAGCACAGCTTTCTGGGAAGGACTTTGGAGCAGTGGATGGCGTATGATTCGAATAACTCTGGGGCCCCGGTGGCCTGGTGGTAAGGTCTCGGCTTTGGAACCGGAGGGTTTCAGGTTCGAGACCCGATTCCACCGAAGAACCGTCGTGTAAGGGGGTCTGTTGCACGTTAAATCCGTCCTGACCAAACGTCCTCCCGCTGGTGTGGTGTGGTGTGGAGAGGGGGTGCCAACTCAGGTGTTGTCCTCGTCATCTGACCGCGGTTCAAAATTACGAGGTCCGTCCCAAAATAGCCCTAGTGTTGCTTCAAACGGGACGTTAATATAACTAAACTAAACTAAACTAAAACTCGAATAACTCTGCTACTCAGCATTAGCATATAGGATTCTTTTCTAAACAAAGATTTAACCGTTACAGTCTCAAACAATTAGCCTCACCTTTTATTTCATGGGTAAAATGAAGCTGTTTGGTTACCTGCACAAGAAATATGTTTGATGTAAACATTGGAAGGGGACGTGGTACATAATATCAGATTAAATAAAATAATTCCATATCTATCTAAATAGTACTTGTCCGGTTGTTTTAAAATTTTCAGATTAATAAGTCAAAGAATCAAGGATCATTTTTCATTCAAAATTAGAAATTTTTTTTATTTTTTCCGACATTTTCAGGATACTGAGTCTCTTTAATGACTTCATTTGTTTGTTATCAACCATGAACTGTCTACTAGAATCCTTCATAAACATGAAATTCGTTCTTTCTTCATTTCACAAAACACTTGTGCACTTCTCGTTCACTTATTTCAGTGAACAGCACGTTTCTATTTCACAGTTTCTATTTTATGACATTGAAAAAGAAGTAAATACCAAAAATATACCTCTATGTTTATACTGTCATCATCAAGCACAGTTGAATAAATACCACTGGCAAATCGCCAAAAATACTGACGAAAGCTCTATCTTTCTTTAAGAAAAATATTTCATTGCAAAATGGATAACAGCATTTCGAAATCTCTAGTGATCAGAACGATGTCTTGGAAACTGGCGGACATTTTCCAAACACAACAGTTCGAATGGTTGTCATTGCCCATATTTGAAATGTGGCCAATTCCAGAAAGAAGAAGAAATAAGTGCCATTTAGAGTTCTAGGTTATTCCTAAAGAGAAATGATTATCTAAAATTCCTTTTGAGATTTCATTGATGGTTATTTTTCAGCACTTCTCGGCCCAGCTCTGTGCATGGCCGCTATTCCTCTCGTCAGGTGCAATGCCAATGCCGTGGTTGTTCTTCTTACATCTGCGATGGCTCTCTTTGGGTTGTGTGGCGGCGGAGATGTATCTGTCATCGTCGACATGACTCCTGATTTTGCAGGTGAGATTCACGTCGTCCTACTCAATCGTCACTCTTCGGATCAGGACCCATTTCCCGCTGAATGAACTGTTTTAAGAACTCTTATTTTATTACAAAAATAGTATAAATAGTACTATTTCAAGGAAACGATATTTCTAGTAAATAATACTATTAAAAACTTTATATCAGTTCTGCAATATAGGTCTAAGTGGGAAATTCTCCACAAAGGAAACTGAAATATTGCTTCGATTATTCCTGTTTTATTGCTTATTTCCCGATTATCGATAAGTTCTATTTATTATTTCGATAGAAACTGTTATTCATAAAGTTATCTATTGGAATTTATATTCAAAAATAATTTTTCACTAAATGCGATTCCACGAAATGTTTCAGATTGGTATCCTTAAAATATTCTTGAAAAATAAAAATTGTCTTTTCCACTAATGTATTGTCATTTTAAATTATTTTTTTAATTTCGCAATTTACATGTTTTCCTATAATAACTACTGTCTGTACTATCATAGGGAAATAACCTTTTCTTCATAAAATTCAAGAAATCGCATTATTTATAACGTTAAATCAGCATTTATAGCAACATATAAAAACACTATGCAATTAATAAAAATAATTTGAATTTTATCTATGCAATAACGCGTTTGATCATCGTTTTTTGCTTTTTGTCTGCTTTTAAAAGCGTGTAATTACTTTTTATTCCATGCATGTTACATGACAAACAAATCCATATAGTAAATAATTTAATTGACAAGATGGCAACAGACTAGTCAATAAGCACAATAACTAACTAGCCTGAGAGTTTTCCCTTCAACTTTCTCGCATATGAACTCAACTCACGATGCAATGAAGTCCAGAATTTGGCACATTATTGGTGAAAAGACCAGATCCAAATTTCATTTATCTAAGTTTTTACATTTTCGAGTTATCGCAATAAAATATCGTGTGCACAAATATACAGAACCACGTGCAACTAGCTCTTTGCCGAACTGGTTCGATGCAGATCTGCAACTGCATTTTTCCGAAATAAACGATCTGTTTTCGAATTATTAAGATATTAACTGCACTTTAAAAAATTGAACAACTGAATAAAAAAGATAAAAACCTATATTTGTTAACAGTTCACAGTTTCGAAGTTTCCAAAATACCTTTTTGTGCAGCCTTAAATAGTGAAAATGAATAATATTGATCCATGTGATAAATATCGATTCCTGAATTACAACTGAGTAATTAAATATAATTCATCTCATAGATATATCTTACTTATTCATTATATGTGTATTAAAGCCTAATTATTTTTCAAAGGCAAAATCTTTGGAATATCGAATGCAATTGCTAGCATTCCTGGAATTCTGGCGCCTGTTTTAGCAGGGTACTTCCTGGAAGGAAATGTAAGTTTTTTCTCTTTGTTTTTAAATATTTAAAAAAATTATGAAGATAAATTAAAAATTGTTTTTAGTTGATAGAATAATTATACATTTTTTGAATAGCTGGCAGCATTAGAAAAAATTATCAGATACATTTTTGAAATCTTTGTGAATGTATCGATTGCTTAAACTGTGATTTTGCAGTGTAATAACAAAGATCGCAACAAAGTTCTGCAGTTGCATACATCAAATTAGATTTATTGAAATTATCTGATCGTTTGAATAGTTGACAATCGCGACTCGTTCGCTTTCGTAATAAGTGAATGGAAATAATTAAAAACAATTTCTAAAAATAATATTATTCATTCCATTCGAGACTTTAACTCATAAGCCTAAGTCTATCATTTCTATCTAAATCTCCTTTACGAGAAAGGAATAACTGAAAAGATATGTTGAGGTGGCCTAATAATGAGAGTGAATATGTTGCCCTTTTCTCAAAAATTAAAAAGGGCATCGAAGTAGGCGGAATATTATTCGGACCCGCTGCTCCTTTGCAACAGTACTGCCTATAAGCAATGATCATCTCAAAGCCAGCCCTTAGTGAAGTATCTATGAGTTCGTGTATTTATTTGACTACTCATAGAGTGCAAATATAAAAAATATATTACTAACTGATTCATTTTTTATATCCAATTTTGAAATAATGCTATTTCAAAATGGCTGTTATAAATATGAAGCATGTCTTGATGCCAAGGAGTCTCTCCTCTCTCCGGAGTTTCACATCACACCAACTGAAAGATATATACTTCTAAAGAATTTTAAGTAATTGATGTCTACCATTGATATTGGGTGGAATGATGTCTCAAACTGCGTTTATAAAGTCTCGGAACCAAAACTTTGTCATCAAGCCACCCTGTCCCCAGATTTAAGTCAACAGTTTGAAGAACAAATGTCAGTAAATAAAGCTTAAGCATCGTTCAAGAAAAGAGCGTTATCATATCGGCACTTCTGATTATAAAAAAAAAAGAGAGAATTTCGTTTGAGCTCGTTTAAAAGCTTGGTTAAAAATAGAAAGGTTATTTGTTTAATCCCCGTAGAAAACAGATTTCGGATTTTCTCTCCTATCTTTAAATGATTGATTTAATTATCCAATAATCTTGATTAAAAATGGAATTTCCATTTTCCTGAAATCACTTCTTTTGGAGGGAAAGGATTTGCTGTCCTGATCGAGTACAGCCTTCTCTCTAAGCGTTTGGTCTGAAGATTTACTTTTCCGATCTATATCACAAACCAACCTATTTTATTTTGTTATTCTTGGCTCAACAACAAACATGTTATGTGAATGGATCGCTTATATAAAACTAAGGAGATACTGAAAACTGAACATTCGGTGTTGCAAATTTCACAAAATGATTCCTGTTCTTTATTTTGATTTTATAAATTAAAATGACTTTTCATATAAAAATTTTGCTAAACTATATCTGAAATATCGCCAATTTCAAAATAATTCAGAAAACTGCTCTTTCATTTAAAATTTTATTTGCTTTAATAACGTATATCAGCATATTTATAAGGATATCCCACTGCATTTTTAATAAAACTGTAAAATTAGAAAGAGGTTTTCTAAAAAATATTTATAGTTTTTAATTAAAAATTTTTAGACTTCATCAAGTTTTCTTCTTTTCAGGTAGGTGATGTGCAGCAATGGAACTACATTTTTTACATCTCAGTGGGCATGTACCTGTTCGGAGCAGCGTTTTTTCTTTTGTTCGGTTCTGCCGAAGTTCAACCCTGGGGAAGATATTGCGGAGGGAAGACCAGGACACTCTCGGTGAAGGAAGCCAATCTCATATTTACGGTGCCCGTGATTCTTGGAGTGGACAACAACGATCTGAAAAAGGATACTTCTATTGTTGAAATGACCAGACTTTGAACGAGCATTTTGTGACAAAATATAGAGTAGCTGAAAGCGTTGTCTGAGTTTTTTTTGTTAAATGAGATCTCAGTACGTATGAAGTCGATGAAAAAAATCTTAAAATCCATTGTAACTCGATAATAATACGAACTTCAGAAATTGTATTTCGTTGGTAGAAGCACTAGTACTTCAATTATATGGAAATATCACTCAAGAAATGGCTCACTTGCTTCAATTGCATTATAACCCTCTTTGTTTCCATAACATGAATACACATAAACAATTTTTGAAGTTGGTTCGAGCACCATTTTTTAATTCACACAATGAGCTCGTTGGAATTTCAGAACTTTTTAGCACATACATTAGTTGCTTAAATAGTAGCAATCCAATGATGATAAATTCCGAACTGTTTAGGAACTGTGACACCCGAGTTCGTCAAAGTTGCCAAAACTTCCGAACTGGCATGTATGCAACATACAATCTTGATGTTCATTCTGGTCTTTTTGTTCGTCAGATAACTTCAGTTCATCTTAAGAGAACGATCTTAGTCTTTGTGATAGTTGTACCATGTTTGAGAAAATCTGCGAATATCACGACACTTTGATTCTAGAAGAATATCGTGATCAATTTGCTGTATGGCTTGGCTTGGAAATTCTCGATTTCTTTTGGCAAAACGAGAAGTCAGACGTTACTTAATTAGAAGTCGGATAAAAAAGAAGCCCTGAATATAACCGTTTTTAGGACCTGCCTAGAAGAATTCAATCAATGTTCTTTGGCCATTTTTAAGTTCCACGGTGGCTTATCGATAATAGCCCGAAGTCAAAATCAGCTATAGGAAAGGAAGTAAATAACATGCTTCTACAAACAGAATTTTCTTTCTTTAGTACTATAATTACCGAGCTATTATGGGTTGCTTTTTGTATAATGGGTTGCTCTTTGTATAAAATACAGCGTTCAATGCAAATTGCCCACAAAGAGAAGGGTGTATTCTATAATGAATCAGTTCTATTTTTGTTTCTGACCCTATTTTTTCTTCGCAGAACAAACTGTCCGGAATATGAATTAAATACTGTTGTTGTTGTTTCTTTAAAGATAAGAAGTAAAATTGCAAGATTGCGTATAACAGTAACATGGAGTTTCTATTCTTTTTTATTCAAAATGGGTTCAAACGTTAAATAACAAGTTTATCTAAAATATTAAATGAATAGAAAACAATTGACTAAAATATGATTTTTGTTACGAACAGTCTTCAAACTTACTTGTATTAATTGTTTAAGACTATTTTTTTCCTAAAATTAGTTGAAAGACTTTTTTTTTTAATTCTCATTTTGCTTACTTGTTGAACATTTATAATTATGTTGCTCTGTATATTAAGTAAAAACATAATATGACAACAAATATAAACATATTTCAAATCTAAGATGGCAAAAGCTATTTACATTCAATGGTACAATAGTTTATTATAAAATGAGTATTTCGGGTAATAAGATAAGGATTTTAATTTTTAATGACGATGTTGCCCGAATGCTTAGCTACATCCATTTGAAACTTCGTTCAAGATTCAATGAAAACAACTTCCTTTTTATTGAAACTTGAAAGGAACTTGTTTTCATTGAAGTTGTTTCATTTCGTTTCACTCTATTTGTATAATCGAAAAGAGATACAAATACAGTAAAAAGCACACAAAAAAAAGCTCAGAAACATCTGTAACAGAGATATGGCAAAATGAAATACTTTATCATCTTATCTTTGATACCGACGATTTAAGATTTTTAGAATAATTCATGTTTTTTACTTTTTAGATTTTAATGTCATTTAGATTCTATAATCTTTTGTAAATATTTA
>JAPMOR010068617.1:0-11533 GCA_026543865.1 Argiope aurantia | reverse complement strand
AAAGTTTGATATACTATATGTTGAGAGAAATGCCTCAATTTTCCAAGTTAAATAAAGTTAGTTATATTGTAATTTAAAGAATTAAAAATTCTGAATCCCCTCCATTGAATCTTTATGTAATATTTGTTTTCTACTTATAACTCTATGGAATCTGACATTCCAAATCACCCTCATGGTAGTAAGATTTTTTTTAAAAATCTCCTCTAAATACAAAATTCTATAGTATTACTATAATATATTATTAATGTGCTAATATAATATTTTATCTTACTAAAGTATAAAAGAAACAGTTGAACAACATGAATTTTAAATTAAAGTAGATAATTATGAAGTAAACGTTCGGGATTACATTAATAAATAATAAATAAAATGAAAAAAACATCAATTATATATCATCCTATGAATATTTTATAATGTTCAAACTCATATGTTAAATATTACCATGATAAAATCTTATGTATTAGAAACAACCTTAATACAAAAAATTAACCATGAAAGTCCTTTTATAAATTCAGATTTTACTTCCTGGCGTTTCAGATTAATGAATGTAAGCTATATATTAATTAAACACCACCAATCTTCAACACATTCTGGACTTTTAAAGCACTTATTCATGGAAAGGTACATTAAATAGATTATTTTGTGCTACATCAAACTGCCAATTCAATACTTAAGGTCTACATAAAAACTTCGCATCTTGTTGTAAATATATACCCTTTGTAAATATATACCCTTCTTCTTCTTCTTACATTACATTATTATACCCCTATATGTTAAATCGTGCGCATCTAATTCAAGACGCAAGGGAGACTGAAGCAAAATAAGAAACAAACTGCAAATCATGCAGTTTAAAAAAAAAATCTTCCGCCAAACTAAACCTGCACTGGCGCTTGAAAAAAAACGGCCAATTTTCTCTCGACTGAGCTATTATAAAGAAATGCCCTGTCGGACTTGATATTATTTGCCCCTGTTAGCGTTTTTTTATCGCATAAGCGACGGATGCACGGAAAGTTTTTATGCGTATATAATAAATAAAGGTTTATTTTCAAAGCTTGTAGCAACGCTGGACTAAAATCAGAAATTCATGCTCTGAGTTTTAAAACAGGCTATGATAGGTGCAGAGGGGCTAAAATTATGGCTTATAGCTGGTGTCTGTAGGAGTACGATAAAAAAATAGTTGATTTTTTTAGGACCAGCTAGGGGATAGCATGATGGTCCTGTACTACCAGAGACGGGTTTATAAGACCTGTTTTTTTAAGAGTCATATCGTAAATTACCGAAAATTGGAAACAGAAAGTAGGCTTGTAAAGATTTTTATGACGAGTGGTTATATTTATATCGCTGTCGGTTTATATACTGCGTGGGAGGAAAATCGTGTTGATACACGAAAGGTTTCATAGATACATGGCTATCCACTTCAATCATGGCCAGTAACTAATTTCTAAAGCATTAGAAACTAGCATATATTTCTAGCTAAAAAGATGTTTTGAATGACATAAATAATTATATTTTATATTATTTCATTTAATTGATGTACCGTCAACAAATACAAAAAAAAAACTAATTTCTTTAAAGATTTATCTTTTTTATAAGTCATATTTATCTCACTACTCTCGGTACAATAGCATTCAGAGGAAAAAGTTAGACTCTTCTGTATAAAAATTGGACAAAATATTGAACTGTTAATCTCATTATTTTAGTGCAATCAACGACCGCTTCAAAAAAATTGAATCAGTTGACAAAAATAGAATTCGCCTTGAGAAAATGGATACAGATTGTTTCGTGGGGATTGGGTTCTAGCGTTAGATATAAATTATATAAACTATTAGATATATCCAAAATCAACCAAAAAGAAAAATAATTTATTCAAAAATAAATTTTTACAAGAAAAATATATTTTACTCTCAAGATATGTATATGTGTCAGCTTTATTTTGCCTAGTTTGTGGTGGTGGTGATGTGCTCTTCTTTTTTTATAGGGTTATCAATGACTTGATCAATTGCATTGATATTCTGAGTTCAGTAAACTTTCCTGTACCTGTAAAATTTATAAGAAACGAGAGTACTTTTCCAAATGTTTATTCTGAATTTAATAATATTAAAAACTTCTCTTTGTATAAATTTTTAAAACTTTTAACAGAATCTCTGGGAAACTCGGTATTTATCATATGGCTCCAAGCATTTTTAGTTTAGTTATATTAACGTTATTTTGAACCGCGGTCAGATGACGAGGGTGACACTTGAACTGGCACCAGGTGGCTTGACCCCAGGATGCTCTGATGTTATGTTATCTAAGTACAAGTTCTCTGACACCTATTTGCATACCCGATTTTCTATCATGAACGCCGTAATTATAATAGTGATACAGTATTATTATCAGAATTTTAAGGCAGAGGTAATAGCTAAATTGCTTATGGAACATCGAAAGATCACATCTTTCAATCTGATAATAAAGGTATATCTCTATGTTATATAAAAAAAATTATGTAAACGTAGCGTTATATTCGTTTTGTGATGGTAGATAGAGAATCATCTATCCCATGATATTTGAGGTTTTTTTTTTTTTTTTGCCAGTATTGTTCGAAATATTTAATAACATTTTTATTATGTCGCAATAAATATTAATATTGCATTTGATATTGAAATCGAGACAAAAAAAGAGAAATGAAAACTGTAATTAGCACCAAATTAGCAGCAAACGAATTTAAAACAATATTATTTGATAATTCTACTTTCAGACATACCGTTTGTGGCAACACTAATGAATCTCCTTCCAACTTTTTCATCATCTTCATGTAAACGGAAATTTGTTCTCTCTCAGCTAGCAATAGCCAGTAATATATTTGTTAACACTGCTGTGTTTCTTTACTTTCTGGTATACGTAGTATAGAGGAAGTAAAGTAATCATCAAAAAATTCGAAGATATTTTGACGAATCTCCTGGTTTTAGACCTTCCTGAGTTCGAAAAATACATTTTTAGAAAATGTCCGTCTCTCTGTCTGTCTATTCATGACTAAAATAACTCAAAAACGCTTTGAATTAGACAGTTAAAATTTGTTATACGATCTTTGAAATTAAATTTGCAGATATCTGTCAAATTTTGAGTAGAATCTGTTCAGAGGAAGTTCTTCTGTCTGGCTGTTCGAATATTACTGAACACGATAGCTGCAAAATGAAGAAAGCAATATAGATAAAAATCGGTACACAGATTTAACATTTACATTGTAGAGGTATATCGAATTTTGAATCAAATCCAACAAGGGGTTGATTGTCTGCCAGTCCGTACTTTCAGAAACATGTAAATTTGATGATTAAAAAGCGCAAACATTGTGTCCGATTCCTGTTTCAATTGGTTGAAAAAAACCTGTCTAAAGCTCTAATTCGATTTTCGGATACTATTAACCGCATTCGAGGAAATAATCGCCAAATAATTCGCCAATAATGATATGATAGATTCAATAAAAATGTTGAATTCAGGACAATAGTTAATAATTCTTAAATATTGTGCTCCAATGCTATGCAAGGTGTTCTCTGGCATGACAAGTTTATTAGAGAAAGTGCGAGCAAGTTTGGGGAGACCACTCCTGGTGATTTAAATGGAGCTTCTAGGGATTTCAGATGGGGAAAAAAATACGAAGAAAGTTCGAGAGAGAATCAGGCAATTTAAAAAGAAACGCTGATCGTGAAGCTGTTAAGTTGGCGGCAAAAATGTGAATAATTGATTCAATATTTATATATTGCAGATACAAGCAAATATTATTCTCATTGTAGGGCTTTGAATTTTGAATCGAAAGAAGGTAAGTCAGCCATCAAACTCTCCGACCCGCCACGAAGGCACACGGATTTAAACCATAAAAACTGAATGACCGGACCGCCGCAACAGCAACATTGGCGGGAACTGAGGTTGAGTCCTAAGGGCCGTCACCAGCCATGGTACAACCCTCCCCGAAGGAAGTGCGTCCCGTCATAGATGGGAGGAGTCAGATACCCCACATATTAGTGTACCCTCCAGGTTGACAAGATCCAACCACCATACCGGAAGCATCTCATCCTCATTTCGAGGTACCCCCCCCCAGGGGGAATCGAAAGAAGGAAAATATATGTTCAGCATTGAATGAATGGTTAGTATAGTTTAAAAACTTACTAACTAGAATTAACAACTTTATCCTTAGCATATAGCTAAGGATAAAGTCAGGATTGGCGAATAACAATAATAACAATTTAAGAGCAGGCAAATAATAGACATTTATTTCAGTGGGCCCCTAGTCAGTAAAAAAAATGTATTTCAGCCTTTGATTCAGATTAATTAAAACTCTTCGCAATCCTAATTATTTTCTAAGATCTTTTATGATTATACTTAACTAAAATTTTCTTCAGGTTTATACGATATATTTTTCCCAGACAAAGTCAAATTAATTATAAAAATTCATTTTGCTTTTTCATTAAGTAGTGTAAAAACTAAAGCAATTTTACTAAAGAGCAGCAGCAACAGCAGCTAGAAAACACTTAACAACTTTTAAAATAACATTTTCCAAAGACTTTGCTGATAAAAACAACTTTTATTACCGGCAAAAATTATCCTCTTCAGAACATCAAAGCTCTTGCATCCCTTTTCAAAATAATTGCGCAAAAATCTCATCTAAAAATATGAAACTTCAAGTAATGAATTTTATTTTGGGAAAGCACAGAGTTTGGGAGGAAAAACAAGAACCTATTTGGCTAAAGAAGTGTGGTATTTAAAACTCGGAAGAGACGGGAAAAAATTACAAACGATGCCCCAAAAAGAAAAAAAAAAGAACTCTCTTTCGTACTAGAGTAATTACATCTCTTTCACGAAGAGTCCTATTATCTTCATTAGACGTAATGGGGAAACATTTTCTTAATTGTGTCGGCATCAAAATGTTATTTTTGTGGTAGAGTTTTTTTCGTCATTCTATGGAACAGATGTCACCCTCTCGAAATTGATAAAATTGTTATTTTATTACGAAAATAGAATTTTAAACGATCTATTTTCATGTTATTAAAACAAATGGATTCAATTTTTATTCACAAACTTTGGATAAATGAAAAAACAATTAGAAGAAATTTGGAGATTATGATAAACCATCGGATATTTAAAAATGTATACTATTATTTGCTCTTAGAATTTTAATAAACAGCCAACAATTATAATTGCAAAGATATAAACTATTTTATTAAATTAATATCATATAACATATATAAAAAGGAAGAACTAAAAATCAGTTTAAAATAAAAATATATATTTTTAATTAATGAGTAAATACAAGTGAGAAAACAATTAGTAGAAATTTGGGGGCTATACTAAAGCATCAGATACTTAAAAATATGGACTATTATTTGCTCTTATATTCTTAATGAATAACCAACAGTTAGAATTGCAAAGATATAAACGCTTTTACTAAATTATTATCTTATATAAAGAAAGGAAGAAATTCAAAATCAATTTAAAATGAATAAATATATTTAAATAATGAGTAAATACAAGTGGGAAAACAATTGGTAGATATTTGCTGATTATACTAAAGCATCATATATTTAAAAACATGTGCCATTATTTGCTTTTAGAATTTTAATGAATAACCAACAGTTATAATCGTAAAGATATAAACTTTTTTATTAAATTATTATCATATAATAAATATAAAAAGGAAGAAACTCTAAATAAATTTAAAATGAATAAATATATTTAAATTAATGGGAATATAAGTGAAAAAACAATTAGTAGAAATTTGGTGATTATACTAAACTATCATATATTTAAAAATATATACTACTAGCCGCCTTTGGCGACCAGCCGGTTCGCCAATATTACCGCTCGCTACAATTTTCAATTAAATATTTTAAGTAACTGGTCTCTTAATAGATTCTCAAACAAAACAATTTTAATCTTCAAATTTTGATAGTCATACCAAACTTATACTGTTGTTTAGATCGTTTCGTTCAATTTACTCTATATATTTTGCTAATTTGTTGTCATTTCCGGTAAAACGTCAACTTTAATTTAAAGTGAAAATGATGAAATGGCAATTAATATAAAGATATTTTTTAATAAAACCAAGCGTTTTATTTTATTTATCATCTTTATTGTTATTTATTTATTATTATTATTATTATTGAATATGAGTTTTGCAAACAGAATCGCTCGGTATTTAAGTCTTATGTGAACTACAAAATATTTTTCATCATTTATGTAATATCTCAAAGAATAATTCACTAAAAATTTCTCAGATTTAGCATAAAATTCAGTTTTTAGTTTTGCTTTCAAAAGGATTGAAATGAAATCCATAATATTTTTTTCCAGCCTATAAATATATTTCAAAAATTATGAAATCTAAATTTAATGCAGTAAGGTATCATATTCTGAGAAATATTCTGGACACACCAAATTTTAAATAAATGAATGAATGTTTCTATTTTCCACGATCAACTAAGACTTATTTATGAAGTTTTGAATGTTAAAAATCTAGAAAAACTCAACATTTTCATAATCTTAGGCCAATTATTCTTAGAAACCTGCGCGCTGATTGGCGTATTTTTTTTGAAACGATCGATGGAAAATCTAAAATTATCCTTTTTTTTTATTGAATAGTGATATTCAAATTTTCATAAATCAGTCAGTTTAAGTGATTGATTTAGTTGAATGGAAATTAACTCTTTTTATTTAAAATATTAGTGTTTCAAGAGCATTTTGTTATTCGTGATTTCGACAGCAGAAGCTTTATGTAAAATCAAAAATTCGTTATTTATTAGAGCATTTATTGAATTAAGTTACATAAAATATAATCATTTTTCTATTTAAACCATTTTAGTAAATCTGTTGTGTTCGTGCGTCAACAAAAGTAGAATGCAAACAAACTTATGAATCTAAATCTTATTACATTATAGATAATATTATCAAATTTACATCAACTTATTTTCATTCAAAATTCTAGCATCGTTTTTAAACAACAAATTAAAAGTTCCAAAAATATCACTGTTGCCAATCTGAATTTCACAACTATTTACAAAATAAAATTTATAATTATTAAAATAATCGTTTGCTACTTTTAAATAAAATATTTACGATTTATGTCGCAACAGATCTTTATCTTACTAAAGGTTTACAAATTAGCTGTGTGGTTCTGATTTGAATGGATATCCTGTTCATATTAAACAAAACTTGCCTTAAAATAAAACTTGTTTATTGGATTAATAATATAGAGAGTGTAAAAGATCATAAAAGAATTTTTCTTGAATTTATTTTTTAGAAAAAATAATATTTCATATTTGTTTCATTTCCTACAGACACGTGACGAAAATTATATTTTTGCAGATTTCATTTCCAAAAAAATTTAATTTATTTTCAGTTAGAGCTTTAATCAATGTGATGGCAACACTTTGAAAAAAGCTATTTTTTTCTCCTGAATGCGAAACGTGCTTAATCCTCATTTTTATTTTTGACGAAAAAAATTATTGAAAAACATAGTTAAAATATTTCTTTAAAAATTCATTAAAAATATAAATTTAATTTTAAGATTAAAACAGTAGCATCATTTAAAAGATAAATTTTTTATCTTTAACTTCATGTAAAAATCTTTTTTGTGCGGTAATATTTTCGGCAGTTATAGCAGAAACACGTCAAAATTTAGCTTAATTTTTAAATAAATAAAATTCTAATTAAAAATTCGAAAAAATAACCCCCAGGTGCACATTCCCGGCCTCCAAGGTATACATGTGCCAAATTTGGTAGCTGTAGGTTGAATGGTCTGGCCTGTAGAGCGCCAACACACACACACACACATTGAGCTTTATTATAAGTATAGATATAGATTATTTGCTCTTAGAATTTTATTGAATACCCAACAGTTATAATTGCAAAGATATAAATTGCAAACTTCTCTTTATTAAATTATTATCATATAATGTATATAAAAAAGGAAGACATTCATAATCAACTTAAAGTGAATAAATATAATATAGCAATTTTAAATCCATCTGACATCAGCAAAAATCGTCTCCACAAAGCTTTCTCGCATACATTCTTTGCAGAATCGCTCATATTATCCCTGATTTTGGATCGCCAAGGATGGCATGATGGATGCAATAAAAATGTTAAATTTGGTCCAAAAGTTAATAATTCTTAACTATTGAGCTCCAATGCCATATAAGGCATTCTCTGGTATGACAAGTTTATTCGAGAGTATGCGAGACAGTTTTGAGGGGACCACTCCAGCTGGTTTTGGCATCATATTTTGATAACATCTTTCCCAAAACAACGCCATGTTCTCACATATAAAAACATTTGCTTTATTGAAGATATTCATTAAATTTTTATGTACATTTTTTTCTGTATTTCAGCAATTTTTTAAAACTATTTTTGATTTATTTTAAGTAGTAGATTTAATTCTTTTTCTAAGATTTACATCGTTTTCATTGTTTCGTTGAAGATTTAATCGTGCATTATGTTTTCTTCCATTTCTGAAAGTTAAGGAAGAAGCATTCGATTTAATAATATTTGTGACGTTTACAAGGAGAATAAAAAAAATTAAATTATAGTACCACGAAAGTGTAAAGATATTGACGCTTTTAATTGATCAGTTATGTCGTGGGACTTCACTCCATTAAGAAAGTTCATATATACTATGAATTATCAAGTATGCGACTAATAGAGTGGTGCAACTTTCACAATTGGATAGTTAAGAAGTGTTTCCTGGAGAAATCATGCTCATGAAATTACGCATAAAAGATTTATTTGCAAATAAATACAAAAAACACTTCCAGCAAAAAAGCCGATCCCAAAAGCAGCTAATTACAATAAATTACAAATAGCAATAATTTTATTGAAAATAACAATAGTAAATAAAAATTTTAACTTTGTGCTGAAAGAAGCTCAAAATCTATGTTCATAATTTTTAATAAATACTCTGAGTGAACTGTCCATAGTATTTGCGTATTAATTGCATGTCATGGATTGCTAGCCAAAAAATCGCCAAAGATGCAATATTTATTACAAATGCGATTAATCACCACAACTAACAAAAGATTTACTGCCTTTAATTAATGTGATTAAGCGCCCAAATCGTTAAATAGTAAGTTTATAACAACCAGCGATTAATCGCCAATGATGTTATATTGGTTATTTTCGTGAATAGCATAAGATTAAGTATAACATTTGCCGATGATATTTCGTTGATAAACAAGTACCTAAGCGCACATGCTGTAATTTACTGCACACCAAGTATCCCTGAATCAGGTAGGCAGCCATTAATTCACCTGCAATGGCTGCATGAATGATATGTTTAAGAATATTAAAATCTGCTGAAATTACTGCTCATATCTTCTTTTCTTTGAGATGTGACTTGCGTTTTGTCCAAACATTCTATTTCATGCAAAAGCGTAACAGCGGGAATGCCCCCTCCTCAAGAGATTTGGGTATATTTTCAAAAATAAATGTCATCTCATTACATAGAATAATGGATTTTGTGCTAAACTATGAAGGTCACGAGATTTTATTTCCAGAGCCAACACATCACATGAGAGTTGTGTGTTTTCTAGCCTTGTAAAGAAAACTGGCTCATGTGCACTAATTGCACGACACTGGCCAAAAAAAAGAAGAGAGATGAAATATCAATTTTCTATATGAATCCAACGTTTTTGCAACATTTAATATGCAACTCTTGGCGATTAATCGCTGACATACTATTAATATATGAGTTAGAAATTCTTTTATGTATTGTGAGCATCTTTATTTCCCAGCCTATTCAAGCATAAAATTGACATAGAACTACAATTGTAGGCACAATTTCATATACCAAATTTCTTTTATTTAAATCATCGCGTTTTTACGTTACAGAGTTTACATGAATGTGAAAGTACGGGCCTGCATACGGCCAACATTTTAATAGTTATTTGGATGTAATATAAGATAATAAATATATTTAGTCGTATAATTGTATATTTTATGCTATAATATGTAATCTTCATACATAAGATGAATGTATGCAAGTATGAGTGTATGTGCGAGGATGTCGAGAATTATATAACTAATATATTACGATGAAAAAACATATTTATTTGCATAATAATTAATAACATATCATTATGCATATCATTTAAGTGGTTACATTTTTAAAGAAGTTTGGAAGGATTGATCTAAGTGCCCTACCTTAACTATCGAAAACTGAAATTTACTGAGTTCAAATTTTTTCCAGGTTCTTCGAATATGTTCTAATTTAGAATTTAATACAAATTCAAAAATCTGAAATAGAAAATAAACATAACAAAAAAATGGCTCATTTTATTTCAATTGTCACAAAAAGACCAAAACTATTAAAATAAAACGGATCTAAACGGATTACGTCTCATTGAAATAGAGGAAGTTTACGACATTACATAGCAGTAACAATTAAATGTGACTGAGATGATGCCAATGTGCTGTTAGATAATAGATAAGTGATACTTACTTACAAGGATGCAAGTACAAATAATTTCTATGGAAATCGAACAAACTCCAATATCAGCTAAACTAAAAGTCCTGATCCAATTTGAAACTAGCGGAAGTGGTTTCCCCTAAATTTCCTCGCATACACTCTGATAAAGGGGCTATCTCAGAGAACACTTTGCATAGTACTTGCGCAAAATAGTTACGAAATATTGGCCTTTGGCGTGAATTTAGTATTTTCACTTGATCTATCGTGTCATCCTTGGCAAGTTATTTTGCGATTAATCCCTGACTTGCGGTTAATAGTATCTGAAAATCAAATTCATGTTTTAAACGCATTTTCTTAACCGACTGAAATAAAAATTAGTCATCCAGCAACATGTGTAGTCACAAAATTAGATATCAAATTTTATAAATTTAAATCATTGCTTCTTTGAGTTAAAAGTACAGATGAACAGATGAACAGTCCCATGATGGAATTAACTTAAAATTTTATAGGTGTAATGATAATAGATGTTAATTTTGTATATCTAATTTTATTCCTTAAGCTGTCTTCGTTTTGTAGTTAACATGTTAACTTAAATTCGAACATTAGGACAGACAGACTTTCTGTGAGCGGATTTTGTTTAAAATCTGTTAGAAATCTACAGATTTGGCATAAAATCCTCATACAATATTTCATCTGTCTAGCTAAACCTTTTGATGACAAAAAATAATAAAAAATAAATTCGAATATAAAGTTTTATGTAAATCATTAAGTCTAAATTCACGCCACATGTCCTTTTTATTTGAAAATAAATCATCGAGAAGAAAGTTTTTATATCCTTCAAACTTAATTTTCAACATTTCTTTTACATCAAAGTCAACCATTATGATAAGATTTGAAACAGTTGAATAAAATTTTTAGCATATTATTTATTTTCCAAACTGTCTGATTAATAAAAAAAGTATTTCCAGCAATTTTTTTTATCATCCTGATCATTTCCGTCAGAGCTAAATTTTAGCTGTTAAACAACACAACCGACTAGATGATTCATCTGGACCTCCTCAGTTAGTAGTAATTTATCTGAAATGTGATCGTTATTGAAAGACA
>JAPMOR010068605.1:0-17657 GCA_026543865.1 Argiope aurantia | reverse complement strand
AAACATCACACTTATAGCTCAACAAAAATCCATGTTTGGAAAATGTTAAGTGTGTTGTACCATCACACATCATATTCACAGTTTAACAAAAATGATGGTGAACCAAATACGTGATTAGACTGTTTCAAAAAATCAGCCAATAAAACGTAAAACAGAGATAAATCAGCATCGGGACGTATCACCAGATCTTGAAATGTACTTAAACAATATGGAGAAAGTCCCCTTGTGCGCCATCCCAAGCACGTGCTCGGTATGGTGGCCA
Organism: Argiope aurantia; assembly: GCA_026543865.1. Taxonomy (NCBI): domain Eukaryota; kingdom Metazoa; phylum Arthropoda; class Arachnida; order Araneae; family Araneidae; genus Argiope; species Argiope aurantia. Next base: position 17,395 of record JAPMOR010068605.1, on the reverse strand, counting down.
TTGGAACTCCATCCAAAAACTTCCGTACACACAGGGTGAACTTCATCAACCATCCAATCGGGCCGGTGATAATCCCGATCAATTTGCATGCGAGAAAAGATGGATGCCTCCCCGAAAAATATGCCGCCGGAAAAATTTGCATTTTTATGAGAGCGAGGGGGGGGGGACTCTATTTGTACCTTTATTATGTCTCCTTCGGCTGCGGCACAGGACCTTGGTAATTTTTGGTTTGCCTTTCGGGGCGAAAGGAAATTTTTGAGACAAAGGTCTTGTTGGGGGTTTTGGGTTGTTTTTTTATACATATTTTAGAATAAAGAAGTTATGTCGACGAGGATAAATTTGTTTTTGTCGCAAGATCTGCTTTGTTTTTTATTCCTCCAAGAATATTACAAAGGTTAGTTTTTATATCGCAGTTATTTTTGAGAGAAGAAAATTACATCAGCAAAACAATCATGATATAACTGGTGAATGATAGCAAATCAAGTTATTGTTGGCATCAGCGGCAAAATGTTTAAAAAAAAATTGTTTTTTCTTTCTTTACGCTTATAGGTAAAGTTGTAAAATGAATACAATGTATATAAAATGACATTCTTGTAGATATTTCCCCCCTGTTCGATAGATGTTTTTTCTTGTATTCTTTTTAACCAACAATTTCTTTAATTAATAAAATGATAAAAAAATATACAAATATAAAAACACTATCCGGAAAATTTTAAGAAATTAAACTGATGAATGATAAAAAAATCAAGTTATTGTTGGCATCGACGACAAAATATTTTTTAACATTTTTTTTTCCTCCTACGCCTGTGGACAAAGTTGTTGAGATGAATATAATGTATATAACGCGACATTCTGGTTGATGTTTTCCCCCCTTTCGATCATAAGATATTTTTTTTTCTTGTCTTTTTATCCAACAATTTCTTTAATTAATAAAATGATAACAAAAATACAAATATAAAGAAAAAAATCCGGGAAATTTTAGAAAATTAAAATAATTTGGGAGATTAGCAAAAGATGTAACACTTCAATTTCAGACATTTTATTTGTTTATTTTAGTACTATCATATTTATAATATGTCAGCGATTAATCGCTTAAGTTCGTAGGCTAGTAGGTTCTTCCGTAACTAAAATTTGACCATATTCATCAATGCTATGCTCTAAAGTTACCAATGCCATGCGGTTAATACATTGCTTATTTCTTATAGTTCAGATAATTAAGTTGGTCTGTTAATTGCGATTCTTCCGTATCTAAAATTTGACTATGCTGTGTTACTAATACTTCAATCGTCAATGCTGTGCTACTATTACTTATGCCATGCACCCAATACATTGTTTTTTTAGTTCAGATAATTAAAGTAGTCAATTAACGGTGATTTTTTTCAAATGCGTATTTCCACTTCCATTTTAGAATTTACTGCTCATGTGGCTGGATGCAAAAGATGCGACATAAAATCATGGTACATTTTAATGTTTATTAAAATTTGTAATGAATAATGAATACAATGATATAATGAATGCAATGAATATAAAATTTGCATGCATATGACACTGCGTTTTTGCTTATTATTCTGTTTTCGGTCAAAGCAAATATATAGTATGAATATTTGTCTATGCAAATTAATAAAGGCATGGCTATAATAGAATCTATTAGGAATTTAAACACACTTCCTGAAATTAATAAAAAAAATTCTGAATGATAAAAAAAACTTCTTTTTTTTTTTACTTTTAGAAAAAAAATTGTTCCATATTATTATCTATTTAATATTTGACTTGATATGGTTTAGTTTATTCGCAAACTGAATGATGCTTAATGTGAATTATATCATCTAAGTATTCGCCGGATTAGAAAAAGAATGCACAACTGTAAAGCTTCTGTATATTTTTTAACCTTTCCGTAGAGATTAGTCAATTAAAAAATTTTAAATATCACAGAAGCTGATGATCTTTTATATTGTGTGATTCAATTGAGACAACAATATTAATTAGATTTCGAAAATAAAAGTGTCATTATTGGGTGCTAATTTTACAGAGATGAAAAGCGAGTAAAATACAAGCCACAAATCGCTTTTTCAAAAATATATATGTATATTAGCTAATTAAAAATATTTACTATATATTATACTTACTCTATATTTGGAAATATCACATAAATGTAAAGCTGAAAGATATTTATAATAGCTAGATAAGAGAAGCAATGAAAAAATACAAGTAATTCATATTTATTATAGGAACAAAATATGATTTTTGCAATATTATGAATAATTAAAGTAGCTCTAAAACTTAAGTAACGAACTTATTGCTTATAAATTTATTCTATCTTAGAACTCCGAAGTTTTATCTACTAATTTTAAAGAGGGTGCAATAAAAATCTCATGGAATGCACAGTTGGAACATCACTTATATAAAAGGCCGGATGAGTAATGGTAATTGTTTAATTATAGCCCACATTCTGAAAAAGAAAAGGAAAGAAAGAAAGAAGTTTGCACCATCATTTGTTTACCACACAGAGATAAGAGATAAAGTTTCTGAGGGTAATTCACTTTTAAAGAGGGTGCAATAAAAATCTCAATGAAGGTATATTTGGAATATCACCTATATAAAATGCCAGGTGATTAATAACAATTGTTAATATTCTGAAAAAGAAGAGGAAAGAAAAAGGTTTGCACCATCATGTTTTGACAACACAGAGTTAAAAGATAAATACTCGGAGGGTTAATCTACTAATTTTAAAGAGGGTGCAATGAAAGTTTCAAGGAATGTATAGTTAGAGATCACGTGTAAAAATACCAGATTATTAAGGGCAACTGTTAAAATGTTCGCTACATTTTTAAGAAAAAAAAAGGAAAGGAAGAAATTTGCCATATTATGTGTTGACTACACATAATTAAGAGATAAGTCAAGTAAATGCAATGAATCCTTTTTCCGAATGAAATACATTAATGTACCAGCTTCGTAAAGAGGTATACAGGTTCCGAGACGAATTTAAAAAAAAAAGGATATATGAACATTTTTTATTTTACCAAATAGCTAAAACAGACTAGAAAGGTCAATATTAGAAGAAATAATACACTAATTGCCTTTGGTTAAAAAAAACTGCTTATTTAATGAAAATTTAACAAAAGTTCCAATGTTAGGAAACACAGAGTAAGTTAAAAAAAATAATGGAAATAGTTAATTTTTATTTCTTCAATATACAACTTAAATGTAGCAGAAGACAAACTAAAAATTATTTTAATAAATAAAAATTTTAGGAGCGTTTGAAATTGCCGTTAATGATTTTTTTGGATACATGCATACCAAATTTCATGAAATTTTATTGATTTGATTTTGGGAGATCATGTTTTCCGTGGATTAACCACAGTGAAATATCCATTCTTCAGAAAATTCGTTTAGATATTGTACTTGAAAATTAGTTCATTTAAATGTGCTGGAAACAATGTATTTTTCGCGCTATTTCAACAAAAATGTTAAAAGTAAGCAAACTTTGGCTAAGTAGGTTACAAAATTAATATAAATATATCAAACATTATTTAGGAGAATATTTCGGTAAAAATAAAATAAATCACACATTTCGGTTAAAAAAATACCAGTTTCCGATTTCATTTTTATTTGTTGTATATTAATGAAAATACTGTATCTATAGTGCTATCTTACACATATTAAAAACAAAGTCTATTTCAGAGTGTACGAAGTTTGGATTTTATTTTCAGATCATAAAAACATTTTTCTGGAAGAAGCATTATTACAACCTAGTCGGATACCTTACTTGCGATTCATTTTAGACAGAAAAAGTCTAATAGCGCCTTTAATTGGAATACGTTGCGTATAAAACATTAAGAGACATCGGCATTAGTTATTGAATATTAGACTCTTTTCTCATCAAATAGTTATATGGTTAGCATGGTTGAATTTAATACAGAGTAGTAAATGGCATTATAAGGAAGTATTTGGGCTGCTTCTGGGCTTTTTCTGCATACACCAACTGCTGGCATCACTGGAACGTCTATCACTCCCACCGGGCCAATAAAGCTGTAATCTCGGAACAAGTTTATATCCTATTGGTACGAAACTTGGGGGAATGAATGCCACGGCAAAAGAAGAAAACCAATGTCGAACAGAACAGAAGAAGGGGATATAGAGGGTACCTTTTTATTTGAGCAGATAGATACAGAGAGGGTAAAGTTTCTCTGGTAGCAGATGGGAAGGGAAGAGGAAAATAAATAAGAAGGCTCTCGTGGACACTCTTTTAAGAAACATTAATCTTGTATTTTGAAGTTGCGGCGGAATCTTGGCGAGATAGGTGCAATTTTTCAAAAGGTATTACTGGATTAGGCGAAGAATGGAAGCTTTTTTTTTTTTTTTCCTTGTCTTGTCTTGTTTAGATAGTTTCTTCTTCATACTCAAGTGCAGGGAACATAAAAAAAAATCTTTTGAACGATTGAAAGAAAAAAAAAACCGAACAAGATTTCCTTGGTAGGAGAGCACCCCGATGAGTTTTTTAATGTACCCTTGCAGAATAAAGTATATGTAAAAGCTGTGCTGCCTTAGGTAAATTTTCTTCAGTTCATAGATTGTTCCAGTACTTTGAAGATAATATATTCTTTTGAAAGGCGGTGTTTGGATTTGAAAGGAATGTAAAACTGAGTCTGATAAATTTTGTGGTTAAAATGAAAGAACCCTCAGAGGAGCTTTCTGAAGAAGTTATTAAACAGGCGGTGTCAAAAGGTTTGATGAAAAGCTGTAGAAGCCAATGCAGATTATTTGTTCTTTAGAACGAATACAGGAAGAACAAATAATATACCTCAAAGAATAATTCTAATATCACTACGGTATTTTAAAAGTACTTTAATAAGATTTATTACCAGTGTTAAAATGAAATTGCTAATAAATTATTTCACTTTAAGTCCTTTATTTTTATTGAAATATTTTTTTACTCGGTCACTACATCACTTTTAAAGAAGTAATTCACTTGAGGATTTTTATGTAAACATTAATTTCTTTAAATAGATTTTTTATAGCTTAAACACGTGACTAACTATTTTCCAACATTTTCGACTTGTAATTGAAGCTTTAACCTGATTTAGAATGATGTAATAAAACAGTGATAAATATTTTTTATTTTTCTAAATATAGAAATTATGTTACCATTCACATACAGAAATGTTTGGATGATTCAAGTCATTCATTAACTATTTTGTAGGAAATTGATAAGTATTTATTAATGCTTCGAAAATATATACATATAGTAAACCATAATGATGAATTATTGAATTACTTTCTTAAATTCGAACGATTTTAAATTACTCCTATTCTCAGCTAAAATTTCTGAATAAATGTTTCATAAAAAGCCCTTTTTGACGGTCATAAAAACTGAATTACGGTCATTTAAAACTTTAAATAATAAATTTATTTATCAAAATCTAAAATAAGTTAATGTAGCTTAACAGAAAATCATGCACAAAATTTATATTTTGTTTAATTCATCAATATTTAAAAAAAAATTAAAACAAACGTGTTGGAATAAAATTACTTATTATCCCAATGAAAAATTTTAATTCCTTACGTTTTTCGTATTATTTTTTTAAAGTAATCAAAGTTCAAAAATATTTTCCTTTGTTGTACTGGAATCATTCAAAAGTTGAAGCAATTGGAAAAAAAATGTGAATATTTGTAAGGAATTAATTATTGCTTTCAAAAAATTTAAAGACTTATCACTTTCGATAGTTATATCAACACATTGAAATACAATATTTACCTAAAAAAACTATCATATTTGTTCCATTCGATAGTAATTTCCGAGCAAATTCAAAGTACCTTTCAGAATCACCATTAGTATCTGAGGATATATTTCTTGGAATAAAATAAAAGAAAGAAATTTTCAATATCTCTTCTTCTAGTTTTATTTTCTTACGTCCCTGAACTCTTCTTAATACATATTCAAGAAGAAAAAATTTAAAGGGGGAAGTATGGTATCTAGTGAAGGCAGAACTTCACAAACAAGATTAAAGTGCGAGTAGAAAAATCCCATGTTGTGGTAAAACAGTTCTCCCCCTTATCCATACGACTGATGACTATCGCAATGCCATAAATATTTATTTATTCTGCACCTATGTATGTTCGCAGAGTCAGGGAGCCTACAAGCTGGAATTATGATAAGACTAGGGATAAGAAATAAGTCACTTTCCTTACGTAACCAGTAACCATACCTTTATACCTTTCAGATAAGAGGGTTAGAAGAATATTGTTTTGTTTTGCTACCGCAGAAAGCTATCATTTATTAACTCAATATTTTAAAATTTATTACAGCTAGAAGGTAAAAAGCGTTATATTTAGCTTAGTTATATTAACTGCTTTTTTTTGCGGTAGGAGAGTATTTTGGGATGGATATCTAAATATATGGAACTGTGTTCTGATGTCAAGGATGGTACATGAGAATGCTTTTCAAATTCCTACATCTCACAACAAAAGAGGTAAATGACACACGGGGAGTCCTACAATATTCATCACGTCTATTTACACGGGGGAATTGTTTATGGAGTCAGCTTTCAAATTCGAAATTGTTAGGACCAGAAGCCGAGACAATAATACTTGGTCAGAAAAATCCCACAAGTAGGGTATGAAAATAACGTTGAAAATTGTTCATGTTAAATTGTAATAATAAGTCCTTTTATCTTTTTGTTAAATCATAATGATCCTCAGCTGTGTAGTAGCCGTAATAGCAACGGACACATATCCATGGGATAACACTTTGTCCAATATAGTAGTAATTCATGTTCACATTACAAATAATGATTAAAGGTGAAGAGGTATGGAGCATTCCATTCAATATAATGGTAATCTATGTCATCATATTAGATAGAATATAATACAAATAAGGAATATGAGAACAGAAGTATGAGGACGCATTCTATCTAATATGATAGTAATTCCTATCATCGTATTAATAGAATGAATTAGGAATAATTACTTTAATGGCAGGTATGATGTAGCGTTCTATCTAACATGAGGCTACAGATGCTCACATTACAAATACCAAGTAAGTTGCATTGATTTTATTTTAGAATCTGTTACGTATATTTCGAAATTAAATCGAACGTGATGTCAAAATGAAACGATGAAGAGTGGAACGTCAGGTGTAAGAAAGCATGCGCAGTAGTATATGTCATGTGATATCATATAAACTTATTCTATTATATATTTGTAAAATGGCTTATGCTTGAACAAATACCTCATTAATAGGGAAAAAATGTAACATCTTTTATGGGAAAAAGATAAATATGGAATAAATTGTATTGCATCAGGTATAGAAAGTTAATAATGATGCAGAATGCTATTGAAATTGACGGAAATGAAAAATTCAGTTTTAAGAATCTATTTACAAAAGGATGAGTTTCCACTGGGGGGGGAGGAGTTTCGTAATTGAGGATGAAAAGCTTCCGGTATGGTGGGGGGGGGGGTTCTTGCCATCCTAATGGGTACAGAAAAAGATGGGGGTGTCAGCTACCTCCCATCGATGACAGGACGTATTTCCGAAGGAAAGGGTTGTACCATGGCCGGTGATGACCCTTAGGATACAACCACAATTCCTGCCAGTGTTGCTGTTGCGGCACTCCGGTCATTCAGATTTGTCCGTGTGCTTTCGGACTGGTTGGAGTGGCCGGTTGTAGGTTACAAAAGGTTGAGAAATAAAATAAATAAATAAATATAGATATATTTGTCTCCATTTTTTTCTTAGTAAACTTCAGTTTCAAAAATAGCAGATACACTAAGAAGATAAAAAAAAAAAAGCACACACACAATCTGTTTTGATTTCTCATATTTTCCAAAATTTCTAATTCCCGAAAAAGATAAAAAAAACTTAATAAAAATAAAATTCTAATCGATATATGATGCGAATCCAAAGAAAAAAATTATAATTATCTTATGGCATTGGGAGCACAATTATTTTGAAATATGAATATGTTGTCTTTTGTTTCCCGAATCTGAAAAACAGTTTATTCTAGAAATACGCTATTACGTCTCTTCTTCCAACAGGTGAATATTTTGAAATGAATGCATGATGCATCCTGATTTATGATAAAAATCTGCTGAGTAGTATCAATCTCTCCCCTCTGATAAAAGCATTAAGGGACCGTTTGCAATTTATCACATCTCCCCCTCCAAAACAATGTACAGCAGGCACATGAATCAATGTTTTCGATTCTCAAGGGAATTTTCGTGAAATTTTTATCCTTACTGGAAGGAAGAACTACATGAGCATTACAGATGTCGTAACCATTAATTTATTTGATGAAAAGATCGAAATGTAATAAATTGTTTATCATGTTTTGAGCGACATTTAAAAATATTGCATATTTTCTTAGTTTCATAAAGCATTAATACCGTTCTATAAATCTTTAAATGGAATTCTAAGTCTACTTAAGCTAATGGATATACTCATATGACATTCAGTAATAGTTCTAAGATCCTATTTCAACAGAAACTATAATTTATTTGACATATATAGATATAGTAAGTTCTCACCTGATAAAATTAAACGAGTTTAATCAATAAAATCAAAGCAATTAATAAGTTAAAACTCTCTCAGAATAAAGTAGGGGATTGAAATTTATAATTCAATTTTATTTTACAATATAAATTTTACTATTTTTGCAATTTTTTAGTTTTTAAATATAATTTAAGTTATTTTAATATCTATACTTATAATAAAGCTCAATGTGTGTGCGTGTGTGTATGTATGTATGTATGTATGCTGGCTCTCTACAGGACAGACCATTCAACCTACAGATACCAAATTTGGCAGTGTATACCTTGGACGCCGGGGAGTTATTTTTTCGAATTTTTAACTAGAATTTTATTTATTTAAAAATTAAGTGAAATTTTGACCTGTTTCTGCTATAACTTCCGAAAATATTACCGCACAAAAAAGATATTTACATGAAGTTAAAGATCAAAAATTTATCTTTTAAATGATATTAATGTTTTCATCTTAAAATTAAATTTCTATTTTTAATGAATTTTCAAATAAATATTTTAACTATGTTTTTCAATAATTTTTTTCGTAAAAAATAAAAATTAAAATTAAGCACGTTTCGCATTCATGGGAAAAAATTGGATTTTTTCAAAGTGTTGCCATCACATTGATTAAAGCTCCAATTAAAAATAAATTAAATCTTTTTGGAAATGAAATCTGCAAAAATATGATTTTCGGCACATGTTTGTAGGAAATGAAACAAATATGAAATATTATTTTTTCTAAAAAATAAATTCAAGAAAAATTATTTTATGATCTTTTACACTCTCTATACAGGGTGTCTATTTAGTCCCGGCCCATTTTGATGCTTAATGACACATAAAATAATGAAGATATAAACAAACTTGTGGCATTTATTGATGGAATAACTCATATATTTTCCTTTTCAGGTTTGAATATTTTTACTTTTGTAAATATCGTCTGCGCGTGTGGTTAATTTCAGATAATTTCATTTTCCAGTCTAAATATCTGTACTTTTCTAAATATCGTCTGCTTATTAATTGCATTTTTCTCTCTTTTGTTTTTGGCAACTATTGAAATTTTATGTTTACTTTAGATGTGTTTGTTCTATGTAGTACTTTTGTATGTGATGTTTTATTCGAGCGGATATTAAGGAGAATGCATACACCGAAAGAGAAAGCACAGATTTTATGGTGGTCATAGAGTTAATTTCCAATCAACTAAATCACTGACTTTTAAGAGTTAATTTCCAATCACTTAAACTGACTGATTTATGAAAATTTGAATATCACTATTCAATAAAAAAAAGGATAATTTTAGATTTTCCATCGATCGCTTCAAAGAAAATACGCCAATCAGCGAGCAGGTTTCTCAAGATTAATTGGCCTAAGATTATGAAAATGTTTAGTTTTTCTAAATTTTTAACATTTATTACTTCATAAATAAGTCTAAGTTGATAGTGGAAAATAGAAACATTCATTCATTTATTTAATATTTGGTGTGTCCAGAATATTTCTCAGAATATACCTTACTGCATTAAATTTAGACTTCATAATTTTTGAAATATATTTATAGGTCGGAACAAAATATTATTATTGATTTCATTTCAATCCTTTTGAAAGCAAAACTAAAAACTGAATTTTATGCTGAGTCTCAGAAAATTTTGTTGAATTATTGTTTGAGATATTACATAAATTATGAAAAATATTTTGTAGTTAACATAAGACTTAAATACCGAGCGATTATGTTTGCAATACTCACATTCTATAATAATAATAATTAATAAATAACAACAAGGATGATAAATAAAATAAAAAGCTTGGTTTTATTAAAAAATATCTTAATATTAATTGCAATTTCATCATTTACATTTTAAATTAAAGTTGAAGTTTTGCCGGAAATGACAACAAATTAGCAAAATATATATAGTAAATTGAACGAAATGATCTAAACAGTATAAGTTTGGTATGACTAATAAAATTTGAAGATTAAAAATGTTTTGTTTGAGAATCCTTTAAGAGACCAGTTACTTAAAATATTTAATTGAAAATTGTAGCGAGCGGTAATACTGGCGAACCGGCTGGTCGCCAAAGGCGGCTAGTAATTTAATATAAGTGACATTTTTTACAAATTTTTCTGACCTTTATATGGTTGAAATATATCATACATTACAAATAGGATGCCAGTTCAGATATTGATCTTATCATCCAACAGTTGTTCTATTATTAAAACTCCATCTCGTAATGGATTTCGAGGAGATATGAATTAAGACTTTAGTCTGTCTTTCATATTAATCTTGTCTACTTCAGAAAAAGATTCTATTGTATAAATTTCATTGCTGATCTAGATAATCCCACATTGCGAGACAGAATCTAAAGTACATTGGGAGACATAATCTAAATCCCACATTGGAAGACAGAATCTAAGATAATCCTACATTGATCTAATGATCAGATAATCTAAATGATTAATAATCTACACTGATTAAATAATCTAAATGGTACCACATTAATTGAAAAGATCATATTGTAACTGTGGATCTAAAATAATCCACCATTGCGAGACAGGCAATTGCCCACACCTATTACTCGCAAGTAGTGATTAAATTAAATCGTTCATCAAAATTAACTTAAAATTAGTTCTTTTGGGTATTAATTGTCGTCGCAATGAAAGAAATTCAGAATTTGTCCTATCAAACTAAACCAATCCCGAATGACTCTCTGAAAATCCAAGACACGCAAAACATTTCTCTAAGAACCAATCCCAAGCCAATCCTGATGAGTAAACATCTTATTCCCTCACTCGAACTGAAGAACCCTTCCCTCATCAAACACCAATGAAAAATCCCGGGCAAAGATCCTGCATCGACAGATTCCATTGTTCGAGTAAACTATTGCCGAAAAGCGTGGAGGAGAGCGATTGCATCTAAAATCGACGGCAGCCCACCAAAAGTGGTACGGGGAAGGTCTGGGGAGAACTTAAAATTAATAGCTGGGCCCACATCGCTCGTTTCGTATTACTCATTACCAAGCATTAGTGATCACCGGCGTGAAAAGCGTTCTCCTGCACACACCATTAGACGCAAACCAAGTTTCCCGCTCGCGTAATGATTGTCATCGATTTGCGGTTAGAGGTGTGCGCAAATTTCCGAAGAGCGGAAAATTTTCCTGGCCACTGCTAGGGATGGGGTGGGCCACGTGGAGGGAGGGGGGGGGGCGGAAGGGTCATTATTTTCCGTGCCAATGGTTTTAGAGTTGTATTCTAATGGATCGACTAATTTCAAAATGCGTGGTGGATAATGCAAGCAATTGGAGGAAGAGAAAGCGAACGTGGTTCTTAAATGAAATCGAGATGGATTCCACCACGCTGGAAGGAAGGATTTCCACTTGGAATGAATGGTGGTGGTAGTGGCAGGGTTCTCCGATTTCGAACGGAAAAGAGAGAAGATACGCAAAACTAAATTCATCTAATGGCAGAGGTCGCAAGAGGGATTAAGAATTATCGAAGGAAATGCAAAGTGGTTGTGTGATTGGTCAGTTAACTAAGAAGTGAAATGGAAGTAAATGGAAATGCCAATCCAAAGAACCAGCTTATTTATTTATGTAATTCTGAAATATTTCTTCATTGTCTAAGTTCATTTTCTTGAAAAAGCATGTTAAATAACCCCGTCTATAACTACAAAATTTTCTTGCTTACCGAAGTGCGTACGTAAATAGGAAAATAGAAAGGGTTTGTGAGTAGTATATGGGGGCACTTATAAAACATTAAAAAGCGCTATAAATATTCACAAAAATCATATAAAATGTTGAAAAACCCCTCATTTTTGAGACCCAAAGTCCCGAAAAAACATGATAAAATTTTGAAAGGAATGTCAAAATTTTTTCCTGTTTTTTATGGTTTTGTTTTCGAACAAAATTTGAAATTTCTTTTATAATGTTTCCCTGTTATTCGGGGCTTTGGGTCTCAAAACTGAGGTAGGTTTTCGACATTTTATATGATTTTTGTGAATATTTATAGTATTTTTAGTGTTATATAAAAGCCCTCATATACTACTTTTGTGATAAATTCACTTATGATAAATATATAAAAATTTGTTTAAATATATTTGAATGACAAATTTTAATGAAATGTTTTAAATGAACACATCATGAACTATTTTTATTGATAATAGTAATTATAAAGTATCTCCTATGCTAGTCAAATATTTTAGACACTAATTCTTTTAATACTTTTTGGATTCAGACCAACAATATTGGAAACTACAGTTGATATTATGGTTCAATTTAATTGATGTGGAAACTCATTCGCTCCTTCACTCAATACAGATGAGCTTCTATGTCACGTATACAGAAATTTAAATGACAATCTAATTAAAAATTACAAAAACTAGATTAGTACAATTAAGTAAAATTATTGAAATCATTTGTCGATAAAAACAATTTAATGGCGTATTAAACTATTAGATATTCGTTCGTAAGATGGAGATAATCATAGAAACATAGTTTAAAGGATTTAAGCTGTCTTTTTACAACTTTTTTTTAAAATTCAAGCAGGTCAACTACAGTATATTTATTATACAGAAGTAAATCATTTTATCCACTAAAATCTAAATATAAATTTCCAATAAACACTTTTATAGCAATTTTAAAAAGAATGAGGAGTTTCTCTTATATATCAAAATACGGTGGAATATATAATGAGCATATAAGTTCTAGAAAAAGTGCATTAAGTAAATTATTTTTGTTTGATTTACCTTAAAGACCTCTTCTGCAACAAAATTAACTGCGTATGTCGCGCATTTTATTTCGAAATTAAGCATGGTTTTATAAATAAGGAAACACTAAAATTATGCTAGAAAGGGAAAAAAACCAAAGAGTTCTCCTAAACTTCAGTGATTCACAGTAATTGCAAAATTTAAAAATTCCCTCTTTTAGAAGTAAAATAAGACTGAAACGTTATTACAGTAAATGTTATTTTCGTTTCATTTCACATATTGCATAAACGAGTCATGTAAAAGATCTTGTATAATATCATCCACTTTTCAGACATATTATGCAGGAAAAGATAATGTGCAATTATGTAGGTATAATGTAACATTTTACTTTCAGTTTGTGTCTGTTCCTGTCACAAAGATAGAATATTTTTAAAATATGTAGCAGTCTTTTTACTTTTACTTTTAACAGGAAAAACAAATTGAATAAAGAGATAATGCATTACAATCGCTTTTAAAAGTATAGACACTTCCATGTTAGCACAGAATACCCAGCAATACTGTTAAGATATCTTTATGATATCATCAGGTCTTCAAATATTGCGAAACTTCGCAGAGATACCGTGCACTATCATGTGCAAACAGAACAAAATGCCGTCTCATCTGTATCCGTAACCCTTCTGGTCACTGAAATATTTGATGGGCATTTTACGGGAATTTTATTAAATATCAGAATGTTTACAGTAGAAAATGCAAAAATAAATATGTAAAAAATTTACAAACAAACAAAAGATGATAATAAAATGAAACCGTTTACAAAGATTTTCTACTTTGAAAAATTATAGAAAAAATATATCAAATAATGATATGCAGAACGATATTATGTATGAAAAAAAAAACACATGAATTCTGTGTTCACTTGTAATCATGACTTAGTAAATGAGGACGCAGCTATAAAAATCTAATAAAAAATAATTTGGTTAATGGTAAGAAAGCAAATTGTTTGAAAGATATTTATGAATGCAAATGTATGTGAAGAAACTGTGGTGCTTTTTCTCCATTAGTCCTTGTGTGAATGACACTTGATGTTGAAAGATAGGGAGGCAAGAAAAGGTCTCTATTTTCACTGATGAATTTAATTATGGATTCTTCACCTGGAGAGAAAATTGCTGGCGACCCTCTCTGACTTTACACAGTAAAAATTCCTTGCTTAATTAATCTTTAATTAAATATTCATCAATGAATGAATGAGAGATTTTAAAATAGAAACTATCGAAACATTCATTGATCCATTACCATAAAACATTTCTGCTTTTTAAATCAGAAGAAATAGTATCTCTGTTCACTAGATCGCAAAACTAGGTGCGAAATTCCTACAAGAATTTCACACCCGTCATTTATGAATTATTAGCATAAAGTCATTAGATTCCACGTACTGCAATATCCGTCACCTGCCGGGAGACTAGAAAGCTTATTACAATGAGTACTTTTACCAAATTACTGGAAAAGCGAACTCTCTTATCCAAGGCGTGGATGCCAGTAATTAACAACTTTTAACCAGTTTTTATCCCTTTTGTTATTGATTTTTCCTGACACGCTCCTCGGGAAAAGGATCCCGGGTGGTCTGGTCCAGGATGTAATTATATTTCCCAATCCATCTTGCTGCACACGTGCGGGCGTGAATTATGAATGCGATGTTGACAAAAGAAGTTTGCAGCTGCTTATTTTGATTAGGTTATTTATTTGTCTTATTAATTATTAATACTAGACGCTCTGGGCAATAATGGTACAAATTAGCTATTATGTCACTTTCTCGCTGGATCGTAGAATGAACAATTTTGGACCAACAGTTTTGTGCTTTTTGGTGTACTTTCGTAAATCAGTTCTCGCATTTTAGCATTTGCCGAAAAATGAGAAATTTTTAATTCTAAAATTTAATTAAAATGACTAATAAATATCTTATTTATCCATAGATATTTAAACATTCAGTTTCCGATTATTTTGATGATAATGGACTCTGTAAGTCCGAAACATTAAATCAAAATATTATCTGTTAGTTCAAAATTTGCAAAAAGGAATTGGATTGTATTTAAAAATTGGATATAAGAGTGAATAGGTAACGGTAAAAAGGCAGATAAGGAAATGCTGTTAACTTCCAGATCAGTATAGGGTTTTAAATAAAAAAAGAAATTTATTATCTTTAATTATAGCTTTTGTATTGAAATTAATTCATAAAATTTTAATAAATACGTATGAAATGATATTCTTCTGACATTCATGTCAACATTATCCCTTTTAATGAATGGAAAATGCATAGTTTATTATAGACTCAGTACATCTGTAAAAATAAATTAAGATAACTCATATTTTTTAACTTTGTAAGCTCAAAATTTGTAGAAAAAAGGAATAAATTGCATTTAAAATTCTGAAATAAGAGGGATTAGGGAACTATTTTAAATGCAGATCAGCAAATGCTGGTAACTTCGGATTCTGTATAGAATTTTAATTTTTTTAAAGATTGATTCATCATCTTTAGCTACAGCTTTTGACTCGAAGCTAATTCCTAAAATTTTCATAAATACGTATGAAACGGAATTCTTTTACATACATGCATGCTTGACATTTACCATATTAGTTTTTCTTTTTATAAATGTTATATTGTTTAGTTTGCGTTAACTTTTTAAATGACACCTTTTTTGTTAATACATGCTAAAAATACAAGGATAACAGTTCCTAGTCAAAAACTGAAACTGAACATTATTGACAAGTTAAAACATTTAAAATTATAAAAAAGTATCGTTTAAAATAAAAAAGAGTATTGTTTTCATATAGATATTTTTATATGAGATAAATAAACAATATCTAATATCCATTTGATCAATCCCTTCTTTTGTTAAATATTAACTAGTTCAGTCAAAGAAAGCTAACACGCATATGTTTCTCTGTGGATTCCATTAATTCAATGAAATTCAGAAATAATTACATTTTGGAGGGAGTCTGTTTTACGTAGCAAATCATTAAATTTAGATTTCATTATTCAAAAATCTTTCAATGATATACGTGTTATACCGGATTTTTTCATGGTCGAATGGTAAAATACTCATCTGGAACATTGAAGAGGTGATAAAAAACGAAAGCTGAAAGAATTTCATTTATCCGTTACTGTATAATAATATAGGTCACGAACACACGGAATCGTGTTTTTTTTTGTTCTGAACCATAAATGGAAGCATCGTTATTCCACTTTCAAAAATGCGTGTCTTTTTCACCTTTATCAAAAGAATAAATTAAGTAAAATAAACACGTGTTATGTTACGTCCCCCTGACATAAAAAAAATCTAAATACATTGCATGCGATCCCAAATACGAGTATAAAAAGTTTCAGCTGCTTTCAACATGCATCAAACAGCTTCTGTCGTTTCATCACAACAATTGCTCAAGTCTTCCCTCCGAATCAGTGTTATGGGTTCTTTTACCAAGTTACTGATTTTCTTGAGTGCTTTAACATGTATGTTTGCTTTTGAAGAAGAATCTTCTGAGACTTTGCCTACCGACAATACTCGTCTTGGGCGAACTGGTCGAAAGAATTATGGTCCCTATCGACCACCTTCAAGAGATTACGGCGATGATGGTGATGACAAAGATGATTCGAGCGACGACACACCATCCAGTCCCAACACTGGCAATCCACCACAAGGAAATGATTATCCAAATTTCGGCAATTACAAAGGATACGACCCATATCTCAACTATCCTCCTCCCCCAAGATATCCATCATTTGTCTCTAACTTCAAAGGCTCTCCATTCTATTCTCCATACTGGAAAGGTGGCAAACCTGGAGACAGTGCCATGCCTTCAGGCAGTCCAGATCAAATGATGGAAATGATGATGGCCCTCAGCAACATGGACGACACCAAAAAGCCAGAAGATACTGGAATTCTTTCCAAGTTGATCTCTGATCCAAAATCTGCCGCAGCGGCAGCCATCATTCCTTTGTCCATAGTTGCAGCAGCTGTTGTTCCTGTCCTGATGAACTACATGATGACTGGAGCAAACCAACCACAAGTTATAGCGACTACAGCCAACAATAAAGAGGCGAGAAGCCTCGATTCTTCAAATAACTTCGAAGTGATTATGGAAAACATCTCGAGATTCGCTCGAACCATGGATAATGATGAATGCGTGCAGAA
>JAPMOR010068602.1:2590-43936 GCA_026543865.1 Argiope aurantia | reverse complement strand
GACGTGTGATAAATAGATGCTTGACTTGTTTTAAAGCTAGAAGTCAACCTATTAACCAAATGATGGGCGACCTGCCCAGGGACCGAGTTATCCCATCTCGACCATTTGAAAAGGTGGGACTCGGATTTCGCTGGTCCCATAATTACTAAGTAGTGTCTGATTTGACTACTGAGAGTTTTTTAGCTTGTCTTAGGAGATTCATTGCAAGGCGGTCAAAACCCTCAGTCTTATGGAGTGATAATGCCACTAATTTTAAGGGTGCAAAAAATATTTTGGATTCCCTACTAAAAGCATGCAAATCAGATTCCATGCAAAGATTTTGTGCCAAGGAAGGTATAGTGTGGAACTTCATACCTCCAGCATCTCCTCACTTCGTTGGACTATGGGAAACCAATATTGGAGCTATGAAACGGATCTTGTTGAAGGTGACTAAATAAACAGTGTTGACTTTTGAAGAGCTTACTACTCTGGCGGCACAGATTGAAGCAGTTTTGAATTCAAGACCACTGTGTCCTCTTTCTGCCGATCCAGCTGATCTTCAACCTTTGACACCTGGCCATTTTTTAGTGGGAGCACCACTGTTGTCAATACCAGAACCCAGTGATTCCTTGACTAACATTTCTTTATCTTCTAGATGGTCTTTCATCCAGTCTCTTAGATCCAAATTTTGGAAAAGATGGAGCCAAGAATATCGCAACTCTTTGCAGTCTCGAGCTAAATGGAAACTACCTCAACTGAACATCAAACCCAGACAGCTGGTACTCCTGAAGGATAATAGCAAGAGCCCCATGGAATGGAACTTGGCCCGAATTGAAAGGACATATCCTGGAGCAGATGGACTAGTCCGTGTTGCAGACATCAGAACCGTTAAAGGAATTTTTCGGCGAAGTATTAACAGGCTCTGTCCACTCCCTTTTGAAGAAGGTGTTGGACAACTGTCCAACGGGGGCCGGGATGTTCCGTCTTAGAGACGCCTTTACCCTATTCCAGCTGTAGTCATCAGGAAACCGGCGCATGCGCAGTTTCTGTTGAACTTTGATACGCTTCTTTTTATACTTTGTGATTCAGAACGTAGTAATGTTTTAGATGTTGTGTTCGTGTTTGTCAATAAATGTTATTCTGTGTTTTATGATATCTTCGATTCTTTGAAAGCTAGAAATAGATTTTAGATGTAGATCCTAAATAATTGAAACCACATAATAGAGTTGGAATGGCGCGATTACATTTAGATTTATTTGATGAAAGTTCTGGCGCCATATACATCAACCAGTATCCAAAAATCGAATTTGTGCTTTAGGCACGTTATTCCCAAGTAACTGAAACGAAAATTTGATGCAGAATTACACTTATTTGGTATGTGGTTTTGTGACTACTTTTAAGACATTGTATTTTTGAGTAATGCCGTCTATAGGCTTCTGAAATATCGCGTTACAGAGCGATAGAGGGTCAACTCCTTATTTGATTTAGCTCAAAATTTGATGTGTGTCTGGTATAAAGTGAAATCTGTATCTCGAAATATATCGATCTAGCTGTCTTCCTTTTGTATTTATCTTGTTAACTTATATTCGAAAACCGGTCAGACAACTTCCACTGAACGAATTTAGCTCAAAATTTGATAAAAATCTGAAAATTTGAAGCGAAGCTAGTATACGAAACTTCATATGTCTAGCTCAAAGCATTTTTGAATTATCTGACATAAATGGACAGGCATACAAACATAATGCCAGAACTATTTATTTCGAATTCGAAAAGAACTGAAACGTGGAGATTCGTCAAAATCTCGATTTTTTTTTTTTTTTTATGACTGAATATTTACTCTTCCTCGTTTATGAGAAGGTATTAATTAATAACTATTATCTTCATAAAAATTGCAAAATGTTGCTCCTGAATTAAACAGAAGACGCTGAACTATCTAAAGCAAATTCATTACCGATTTTTATTGTCTTCTTTCATTACCTTGTTTTACTGTTGTGCATTGCATTGTTATTAATATATATTTTTATTTCTTTTCCATATTCCGCGAGGCGAATACTCTTCTCCCAGCATGTTACTGGACGGATGTGAATATTGACATGCTCTAACTACAGAGTGATAAAACTTCAAGGAAAGGAAACTGACATTCAGCGATGGACTAGGCTGTCCTTTGTTGTAATCGAGAATTTTCGCAGAAATTATTACTCTTCAATGAACTAACTCCGTACTTTTTCTCTGCTTCTTTTGTGGATGTTTTGTGAAATATCGAAAACTTGATTCGATTGAATTGATTGAACATTATTCGAAACTCTTGGGTCTTAAAGAGTATTCCCTTCTCTTTTTAAAGTGTTTGTATGTATTTTTATCTTTATCAGAATCAGATTGATTTTAATTGTATTTAAATTTTGAAAGAGAACACACTTCGTTATTCTCCTGCAAAAGAAAAAGGAGACATTTTGGTGGCCAATCATAGGCTTCCGTGACCCCCCATCTCTCGCATCCGGACGCCGTTTATATGACCCGGCATGAGACTGCTGTGTGGATTCAATGCGAGCGCGTTTTGTGTTTGTACTCTTCTATTCCCCATTACATACGCCAACATTAGAGATTCGCTGTTACTGACTAGTGTATCATGCAAGCATTTTCTGCCTTCAACTATTCTTGCACAACGTATCCAATGTCATTCTCTATTCAAAGGATTGTCCCTTAAAAAAAAACAAATACCCTTTAAAAAAAAGTAAAATTTAAATTTTTTTTAAAGCAACGATATTTTTCAGTTGCCATTTATTTCATTTAAAACGTACCGAGTAGCGTCGGCTAGCTTAAAAGGAGATTTGTGATCCTAGTTTTGCTTTACAACGGGACGTTAATATAACTAAACTAAACTTGTGATCTAAACCTCATTTTTGTTTTGTTGCATCAGCCTTTTTTTTAAGAATAAAAACGAATTACTATTGAAAGTTTTATAAATATTTATTCATTTGATAAAAAGGGAAACAAAACCAAGAATATTCTAGTAGAAAATATAACATAACAACAAACAATTCAGTTTTATTAAGAATTTCAATGAAATTATATATTTTAGCTTATACGTAGGTATAATCAATTTGAATTTTATTCAAGTTTTAGCATTTTAAAAAATTCATGATGAACGGGAGGTATATATGGTAATAAATCCATCCTATCCTTGTATTTTTCAGATGTAATAAATCTCTATTTTCTTACATAAAAGATAATTTTGTATTTCTGAAATTACTTGGAATTATTTACCTTCCTCGTTGTGTTGACGAATCGATCATTTTAAATTCAAAATCGCGTTCTATCGAAGTTTTATTGAACATTTTGAATGGTGAATTCTTTGTAAATCTGATCCAGCATATCAATTCACGGTTTCTCCATCGATATTTTTCTTCTTTTTAAAACCGCTTTTTCCAGAGGTTGGGTTGAAAATAAATTTCCATGTTCAATTTCGTGCACTAAAAATTTCTTATGTTTTCGACAATTTTGTATTACTTTATAGTAATCCTGGGGAATATGCAAGGAGCTAATTTCTGGTTTGAATAGTTCCACTCCACTATCATGATCGTTCGGTAGAAATGATTGTCCTAACAGTAAAATTTGTGATCAATGATATTAATTTCGTTGTCACTGGACTGAATAATCGGTGATAGAAGTAAACATTATTATCGACACACAAAATCAAGATATACTTTTTCTTATTTATAAAATACTGTACAAACACCGATTTTCAATATCAAAAATAGATAAATAGAAGCACTCTAGATTTCAGACATGATGTCAAACGGCCACATTTCCTTCACCATAGAGCAACCGGACATAAATTTTGCCGTAATATATTCGGTCAAATATAATTTTAATCTAAAATGGTCTTGCACCACTTTCAAAATAAACAAGATTTTCAATACCGTTAAGAGCTAAAACTTCCATCTCCAAAATACTAGACTCTAAATATTTTTTTACTATAAATTTTTTTATCTTTTATCATTTTTTTCAAAAATGGACTTGCTCCACTTTCAAAATAAACGGCTCGTATTATTTTAAATAATTGTACAATTAAGGTGTCATCTTATTAGGAAATTAAATAAATCGTGTCAAAATCAACTTCGCTCTAACTATATTTATCACTAGGGCCTTTAATTATAAATTTTATCGATGTCTACTACTTCATTCACAGCTTTTGTGACCTGAGGCTGGGAGTTTTATAAAACTCAACATTCCTTTCACACACATATATATATATATTGGTTTGGCAGGTAAGTGCTTGCGTATTTTAAATGAAAGAGGAAATTTCAAATTTTTGCTTTAAAACTTAACTTTATTCATTCAATCCTTGTCGTCTTTATCGATGACCTTCCTCTACCTTGCAAGCAATATCATAATTCCATGTTCATAAAACTTCCCATTTTTGCAAACACAAAACGGAATGAAATGCGATTTTCCATCATGAGTCATAAATTTTACCGTCTAAGGAACCGTTACCGTTAAATTACCGTTGCTTGGAACAAAATAAATGGTAATATCTAAATTGGGATAAAAGCGGAACTAAATGACTAATCGATGCACTTAATTTTACAAAATTGAAAGTCCAAACAATATTAATTAGATGCTTTGAACACTTTAACAAAACAAAAGAATGTGCTAAAACTATATTGACAGAATCCGCAATATATAATTTTTTTTTATCGCCTGGATTATACAATGTAAATAAATTTTAAAATGATTATTTAGACCAAACGCGCATTATGAAAATAAGGAAAAATTCTCACGGAACAGATGCCAATTTTGTATACTAATTTATTCATGAATAATACAAATTTCCGAGACTAATTTAAAATCCAAGTTAATCTTTCAGTACGAGAAGGTTGAATATAATAATATAATATAAAGAGCTGGAGTGGATCTCAATACATCATAAAATGAAAGTATTTTGTCACTCTGCATTAATATCTAATCCATATTCTATTCGCAATCAACAGATGGTTTCAAATTAGTAAGAGTTTGTGCCTTACAAATCAGTTGTGGCAAATACTAATTTCTCGACTGCCATAGTAATCTAAACGGGGCCAAAAAAAAATACTGTACAAGTATCAATTTATAAGAAAATGCTTAAATACGGCTATTTTCATTTCGCTTTTTTACCGTTGCTGTGTTATGCTAAATTTGCTTCAAACAAATCGTTTTATCTAGTATGACTATTTTGAATCTAAAAGAAAAAATAACTTGTAGAAGAAGGGAAATGTCTGTAGCAGGAGAGCCAACTCAAGCCTGAGCTGGATTTAGAACATCAATTAACTCAAAAAAAAAAAACTCCGAATACTTATAAGATATGTCCAAGACTCAATCAAGGAGAGTAAATTTGATATGCTTAAAATTTCAGAGAGTGGGATTAGTTTTTAGAAATATGAATAATAAATGCGACACAGTACAGAATTTTAAACATCTGCACTATATAAATGAATTTTTTAAATTTAGCAATGTGAAAGTGAATAAAAAGTTGTTAGATTTTAAACAGTGGGGATAAAAAAATACACATGGAACTTATTTTATACATTAAGAAATAATAAATTGTCGCCAACAACAAAAAGAAAATGAGCAAGTACGGAAATGTATTTATATATTAAATACTTGGCAAGCAAAGGAATAATATTTAGTTCGACTAGAATAAAATAGTAAAGAATATGTGAAACTTTTTGAACCTTTCGAAATAAATTTATAAAATACCAAAGCAAAAAAGGAATGTAATTATTGTACACTTTTCCGCTGTGTAATACTTAATATAAATATTTACATATAAATTTTTAAAAAATTGCATATAAAGTTACAGATAATTAAAAAACTCCCTGCTATGAAATTTCTGTAACTATATTTTGCTATCCGAAATTGCCAACCGCTCTGTCGCTAGACCTTTTTATTTTTTCACCCTTTCTAGGATTTCGGGCAAGTACGTTTCGCACCAAATTCTACAAGAAGAAATGTAGGCTGGTATAAATTCTGACAAACTTTTCAATAGCAAAGAAACTTGGATGCTTCAATTCCTAATCTCGCACAAACTGGTGCGACTTGATTTTTTTCTTGACTCCAAATTAATTTATTAACCAAATTACATTTATCTCGTAAGCTAAATGAATCGCTTTTCATAAGCCAATTTCAATTCTAAAAATATTTTAATATACCATGATTAAAAAAAAAAAACTGTTTTTTGAGGGTTAAAGTAAAATTTAATTCTCGGAGCTCGTAATTTTTTTCCTCTGTTTGTGAAATCTCGCGACGTTTACCTTATTACAACGAATTTGAATTGGAACTATTAGAAGCTTTAAAGTACCTGTCTGTCTAAGGAGACAAATTTTTGAAAAATCTCGCTAATCAGCTATTTCGGTTCTAAAAATTCTACTGCACATACTCCAATTATTTCTTTACACAACACATTTACAGCTATGGTGAAGGGGATGAACTAGAATCTAAGAACTAGGTGTGTAAAATAATAAATTATCGTTGCGTTTCTTGATTGCACAATAATTCATTAATTTAGTGAAGATTGTGGTCTGGGTGAAATGACTTGAAGACGCATGTTGTCTTTTCTGGGGTTTATTGGTAACATCAACAACAAAAGGCACATGAAAACGCCATAGTGTAGAAGGCCTAGAGAACTGCACTTGAAACTCTCGGGAGAGCCGAGCCGAGATAACTCTTCCCCTAGTACAGGAGTCCAGTTCGCTTCTACTAGAAGAAAAAAAATATACTAAACAACAGGAGGACCACGTGACACATGATTGGCAGCTAGTTCCGCCCAGGGAGATCATGTGGTTAACTGAATTCTTAACAAGGTGCATTTTCAAAAATGTTATGGCCAGTCGAGTATTTCTGTATTGAAAATTTCACAAAATTCGTTGTTGAAAATAACAGGCAGCTCTAAAAGAAAAACTAGTCAGTTCAAAGTTATATCCCTTGTTTATTGTCTTTGGAACACTTAAGGTAACAAACATACGAAATTTCAAGGTAATATATTAATAAGTTTTTAAGATATCATTTTTTTTGCGTATTAAATTTTGATTTTAAAAGAAGTAGGTAAATGAAGGTTTTGAAACATGAACCCTCAGTTCTCATTGCAAATTGCTATTTACATAATTTTTGGTTTTTGCGAAGAACCAAACGCGGGAAAAAAAATTATAAAGGCATTTTCCAATTAAAAAAAAGGGGGGGGGGGGAAAAAAATTTTTGTTAGGGGGGGACTAGAAATACAAATATGATATATTTCTGAATAAACATAATTTTTAGAACAATAATTGCTTGCCTTATATACAAAATGATTATAATTAAAGTTCCACTTTGAAATGGTCATAAAAGGAAAACTATTGGTCGAAATATTATCAAACTAGGCAATAGTTTAAAGGATGGTGTGAAAATTTCTTTTCTGCCAAAAAAAGTTCAAAAACTCAGCACCAGGGGAGAAATAGCGCTGTTTGCAATATTGTTAACAAAACGGGACATGAAGACATCGGTTTAAAGTATGTTTAATCGTTTCTGAAACTCAAAGTATTTTCAATGTGGCTTCGATCATTTTCTGAAAGCAAGTTAAATCGTATTTATTGTATTCTCAACAGTAGTTCTTAGCATATTTGGAGGAAGTTTACGCGTATGTCGATGTATCGCTTCTTTCCGTTCCACCAAATCGTTTAGATATTCACCATAAACAACAGTACTTTTGAGATAACGCACACATTGAACATGCCTAGTAACGCGCGTTTCAGAAAAAAGTAAACATATTTTAAACCAATGTCTTCATGTCCTATTTTATTTAACAATATTTCATACAACGCCATTTCTCCCCTAATGGTGAGTTTTTGTACATTTTTTTTAGGCGGAAAAGAAATTCTTATGTCCTTCTTTAAACTATTACCAAGTTTCATAATATTTGGTCCAATAGTTTTCCTTTTATGACCATTTCAAAGTGGGGCTTTAATCATAACCACCCTGTATCTATCTTAATATTATATTGAAAACAAAGTACCATAATAGATTTTAGGTAATGCAAAAATATTTGAATATCAAATGCTTTCATTATGCAGAAAATCATATGCTTTTTGATTAAAAAAAACTTTTTTTTTCATATGAAATGCAATAAAATAATTCGAATAAATAATTCATTTACTAAAGTGTTCTGCCTTTTCTATCACAATAAGATGCTTGTGCGATGCAGCTGTATATTAATACTAAAATTCGGATTTGTTAAAATCGCTGTGAAAAGTTTGTATAATCTTTAGGACCAGATCAATAAGAAATGTTAAATGGTTAAAGCTCCACTTTACAAATGTTAACTTACAATTAAAAAAATTGTTGAAGTAAGGATATCCACATTATTTTGCCAACTTATTGGTAAAAAGAAATAGAAATCGTATTGTAAATATTGTTTTAAAATGTAGTACATTGCTATTTTAATTCCTTTATAATTAATTTACTTTGTTATAAAAACTCAAATTTATTTACTAGCAAAAATAAATATTTGCAGAAACCATACGAAGGTGCAAGAGTTCAAAGCATAATTTATAGAATTTTTTCTTTTAAATCTGCAGGAAATTATAAATAAGTCATGAATTTGTAATTACAATCATACTTCTAGATTGTTTGAATGAATTATTTATTTTACTTAAGAATATCCGCATCGGAGACTAATTAGTTTCACAAAATATTGATTGTGTTTATTTCAATTAAATCACTTACATGTAAATTCCAGCTCATTTTCCATCAATAAATTTTTTACACAAAAAATTATCACTCATTAAAAATTGTCCTATTTTAATAACGTATGAACATTACATATAATAAAACCCATTATAATGTAGTTAAATCCCACAACATCATAGTGCTATTAAAAACATAACTGTCTAGTTCATCTATCTTCTTATTTTAGCTTTGCTGTATATCCCTCCATGTAAACTACATAAATATTTAACAGAATCCTTGTTCCTTCACCTTCAGCGATGGAAGAAACTAATGCAATTAATTTGATGAAATAATGGAAGCAGTAACAATTTCAATGCAAAAACCAAAACTTATTCAAAATTATTTTAAATTGTTAAAATTCAAAAAAAAAATAACACCTAACAACTAAATGAAAGATAACTTTTACATTATATAATTGTGGAAAATGTTTTGAGCAATAATATCTACGTAAATTAAGATGATTAAGTATCAAAATTTTACCTAAGATTTTAATTAGCCAATTTTTAAATTATAATATCAAATTATTAAAAGTGCACATTATTATTTTTGAAAATACATAGAAGCCATGTTTGGTAGTTCTAGGTCCAACATTCTGTATGCATAGCATTAATATATATACTCAGGTACACATATTTATCTTTATCATGAGAAAAGAAATAGAATTGTTATCATTAAAGAAATGATTTTTTTATTTTAAATTTTTATAAAACTGAGTTACATGCAGTAATATTTTCGGAAATTATGGAGAAAAGGTACAAAATTCTGCTTAATTTTTAAATAATTGATATTCTAACTGAAATATAAAACAAATTGCTACGAAGTGCACATCCCCATTCTCTAAAGTATATCTGTAGGACGGCGTCTAGTAGCAAAGTATTTTTTTTTTTAAAAAAGGGAATCATAATATCAGAAATAGGCAAACAATTGCCCTTCATTCATCTGTGTGAATAATCCATTCCATGAATATTATCAAAAAAATTCCAATCCAGCATCCTTTTCTCACAAATTTGAGCTTCACTTTTTATAGAGAATTAATAATTTAAAGCATATGAAAATTTCATTTAAAAGTATTTATTTTAAATAATTTTTTTTTTTACATATGTATAGAAAATAATTATCCTTTTCGTAAATTATGAATACTCCTCAAAATACGAGGATAAAGAATTCAAGAAGTATTGAGTATTTTACAAGTTAATTCCTTTTTATTTTTTCCTCAAAAAATCTTTTGTCCAAATATAATTTTTGACAAATTTCCAGGAACTTTTAGAAGATGTAGAGGGACGAGATTCTTTATTATGTGTTATGCCATGGATGAAAGAATGAATTCAGTTTCAGGAATTACTTTTTATTAGCGGGTTAAGTTCCATGGAACAAACATTTAACACAAGCATATTGAAGAACAAGGCATAGAACAAAAACACACGGCAAGCAAGGACAACACAAGAGACAAGAATGAGGAATCATGGGAAAACATGGCTCTTGATAGGTGGCTCTAGTAGCGCCACCTATGAAGAAAGGAGAAGGCAGTAATTGTAACCGCTACAAAGATTAATTTAACTTTTACTATCTGTTCAGAATATATTGAAGTAATAAATTCATTCTTCCTAATTTCTCATGCATTTTTAAAGATATACAAACTTATGGAATGTAATTATGGTTAAAGAAAATTCAGTTGTAAATTATGATCTTTTTTTAACTATAGAGGGAAAATGTTATTTAGCTTTGCACCAAGATGTTATAATGAATGTCAAAATACTACAAAACAAATTTATTGAGTATACATAATAAAATATTACAAATAAGGAACATTCCAAAAAGATGTCAGAAATACTTCATCTTGTTTTTATAATTAAAATTGGGTTTCAAATCATTGTTCATCGTTTTTACTTTATGTTTTATAATCATCCTAACAAAAGAAGAAATAAAAAAAAATACTTGCACTTTCTCTTTGTGCTCTTCGTGATAATCAAAAAAGTTCATATTTACTTTGTACAAAACACTTGTAAAATTTGAAATAAAATAAGTGGAAGTTAGTCATAAAAACATTCATATAATTTTACAAGTTATAGAAATACATCATTTACAGGCCTGTTTAACACAGATTTAACATAATCATTTTCTTTCAAATGTAAAAAAAAAAAGTTTAATTGTCTAAGATTTTGTCTTTATCTACTAATAACTTTTGTCATGTCAAACAATCATCAGATGACAAATATTTTCTAACAAAATAACCAGAAATATAACATAACAAATTTTCTTCAACACTATTTAAGGTTCTTAAACTTAAGGTATCCACATCTTCTGCTACACTTTTTTTTTTTTTAACATTCTTCAGAATTAATGGAACACTTTCTTTTGAACATTCTTCAGAATTAATAACTTCAAATAACTCTTTTTTTTTATTAAATGTGCAGAAATCTGTAAGCGAATATGCAACGGTATCTTGGCAATTTTTTTCCACTTGAGTGTTTGAAAAAGTCTGTTATAGTAACTTTTAGATTAGTATGCCTATATTTGTATGTATTTAGATTCTCCCTAAATCCTCCTCTGCACCTTATGGATGCAAATGTATTTTCTGTCATGCCTTGGCTAAATCAATTAATTAGTATGAATTTATTATTTTTTAGTAAATCTTCAGAAATTCCCAGAGATGCATTTATGGTTAAAATCCACCCATTTTTACATGGAACAATTTTTTTTCCTTTACTTGAGTGTATCTCCCATGTTTTAATCCAGGTTTTAGTTTCTTTCCAAATCTTTATGTGGCAGCTATCTATTGTGACATGCATATAGTTCCTTTTTTGAATGCTTTAAAATCTAAAATTTAAAGTGTCAAACAATACATCCATTTTCTTTGTGAAACGTTTTGTATCAATTGCACTACTTTCAATTTTCAGAGCGCAACTGCAACTGTATGACTTAGTACCTAAAAGAGTAAACAATAAGAAAGAGATGGTTTATCAGTATATGCTTGAATACCACAGTTAAAAACCAAAATTATAAAATTACAGTAAATAGAAAAAGTATTCAACGAGCAAAAAATGACTTTTACCTGAGCTACAAGTTTCAAAGTTTCACATTCATTTTGCAAATTTGCTTAACCTTTTCTTCAGCGTACTAATAAGAGAGGAACCGAGACAAATGCTTCTTACACACTCTGGCATTCCTTAAGATGTACTTAAATTTTTCTAGTGGAATGTTTCATTTTGGGGCTGAGAACAATTTTTTGTATCTGGAAAATATTAAATAAAAAATTTATGATCACCACAAATCACATTTCAGCAAATTTTAAAATACAGTTATACGAGTTAAGATATTAATATATATGATGAACAGTATGTACTGGCTGAGAGAAAGCAGAAACAAAAGTTACCTCGTATATACATATCATGCAGATAAACAAACTGCCTGAGAAATCATACTTATCCTCATTTGGAGGAATTCCGAATAAAACTTGTACAGGAGTTTCACACACAGAACACGTCTTTAAACCATTCATTGTTCTAATTTTCGAACAGGCATCATCGACGTTCACATCCATAGCGATCCTGAAAAATATTTTAAAAAAAACACAGAAAAGAATACATATACAAAATTATATGTAGGCAAAATAATAAAAAAATTGTATAAAACATAAACTAAGGAGCAATGTGAACGGAGCAATGAAAACTAAGGAGCAATGAAAATTATACACGAGGAAATCCAATGAGTCCCATACGTGATGACACCGTGGTGTCTTCTCTTAGATTTGCGGGGTTCACATGGCGTACTTGACGGCTATAGTCTTGGCAACTGACGAGCGTAATGTTCCGTTTTTGACGATGTAAACGAAAAATTAAACTTTCCTTCTTAGGAATTGGCATTTCTTGAACTCCATTTCCAAGCCAATAAGAGGATAATTCAAATATATTACTTTTTCTAAAAATTCCATTTCATCTTCAGCTGTTGCTTCGAATACTTACGAGTACATGAACCAAACCACTTATTTAATCGATGAGCATTTACTCTATTGGATTAACAGCGAGAGCAGCGTGCATGTCAATTCATCGATCTCTCATTGAGTCGATGGGCGCTTGCTCTATTGGATCAACGACGAGAGCAGCGGGCATGTCAATTCATCCATCTCTCATTGAGTCGATGTGAGCTTGCTCTATTGGATCAACGACGAGAGTAGCGGTCATTTCAATTCGACAACAATCGACCTCTCCTTGTATTGATGTGCGCTTGCTCAATTGGATCAACGACGAGAGCAGCGGGTATGTCAGTTCGACAAACATAGACATCTCTTTCAATAGTGAGTGCTTACTCTATTGGACCAAGAGGAGAGTAGACCAATTCAACAATCAACATCGATGACTGCAACTCGTGCTACTTTATTGAAGCAACGATGAGAGAAACAGACATGTCAATTCAACAACCATCTACCTCTTATTAAATTGATGAGTGCTACACTATAGGTGCAAAGACGAGATTAACGGAGATTTGAATTCAACAACCATCAAACTCTTACTAAATCAAAGAGTGCAACTGGTGCAAATCTATTGGAGGAATGTTGAGAATCGCGGATATATCAATTCAACTACCAACGACCTCTTATTAACTCGATCAGTGCTACTCGTGCTAATTTATTACAGCAAGGAATAGAGTAGCGGAAATACCAATTAAACATCCATCAATCTCTTATTAAATCGATGAGTGCTACACTATAGGTGCAAAGACGCGATTAACGGACAGGTCAATTCAACAACCACCAACCTCTTATTAAATCGATGAGTACTACTCTATTAGAGCAATGACAAGTATAGCGGTTATGTCATCAGTTCAACAACCATCAAACTCTTATTAAATCGATGAATGCTACTCGTGTAAATCTATTGGAGCAATGATGAGAGTTGCTGACATGTCTATTCGAAAATCATCAACCTCTTATTGAATCGAAGAGTGCCACTCTATAGGGTTTAAGACAGAACGGACCTGTCATTTCAAAAACCATTGATCTCTTATTCAATCGATGAACCCTTACTCTATCAGATCAACGACGAGACAATCGTATATATCAATTCGACAATCGTCGATCTCTTATTGAAACGATGAGTGCTTACTCTATTGGATCGACGACGAGAGCAGCGGACATGCCAATTCGACGAGCGCATACCCTATTGGATCAACGACGAGAGCAGCGGACATGCCGATTCGAGAAACGTTTACTCTATTAAGATCAATGACGAGAGCAGGGGACATGCCGATTCTAGGAGCGCTTACTCTATTGGATCAACGACGAGAGCAGTGGACATGCCGATTTTAGGAACACTTACTCTATTGGATCAACGACGAGAGCAGCGGACACGCCGATTCGAGGAGCGCTTACTCTATTGGATCAACGACGAAAGCAACGACAAGAGCAGCGGACATGCCGATTCTATTAGTGCTTACTCTATTGGATCAACGACGAGAGCAGCGGACATGCCGATTCGAGAAACGCTTACTCTATTGGATCAACGACGAGAGCAGCGGTCACGCCGATTCTATGATCGGTTACTATTGAATCAACGGCGAGAGCAGCGGACACGCCGATTCTATGATCGGTTACTATTGAATCAACGGCGAGAGCAGCGGACACGCCGATTCAAGGAGCACTTACTCTATTGGATCAACGACGAGAGCAGCGGACATGCCAATTTGATGAGCGCTTAATATATTGGATCAATGACGAGAGTATTGGACATGCGAATTCGGCAACCATCCATCTCTTATTGAATCCATGATCGCTTACTCCATAGGATCAACGACGAGTAGCGGTCAGAAATTCGACCACATCAAACTTATTGAATCGATAAGCGCTTACTCTATTGGATCAACGAGAATAAGTCATGCCAATTGGAGCAACGACAAGAGTAGCGGTCATTCCAATCCAACAACCATAAATTTATCTTACTTATTAACCATCTACCAACTTATCTTATTAATCCCAATCTTATTAAATCAAAAAGAGCAACTCTAGCTATTCTATTGTAGCAACGATGAAAGTAGTGGACGTGTCATTTGAAGAACCATCAAACTCTTATTAAATCCATGAGTGCTTGTCGTGCTACTCTATTGTAGCAACGACGAGAGTAGCGGACATATCAATTCAACAATCATCAATCTCTTATTAAAACGATCAGTACTGCTCTATTGGAGCAACGACGAGATTAGCGAACATGTCGATTCGACAACCATCAACATCTTATTAAAACGATGAGTGCTACTCCTGCTACACTATTCGAGCAACGACGAGAGTAGAGGAAATGCCAATTCAACAGCTGCCAAATTATTCTTATTAAATAGACGAAATTTGCAATAGAAATTCTGTAAAATGTGCCAATTTGGGTAAAAAATAGTAAAAATTGCAACAAAAATCAAAACTACA
This sequence comes from Argiope aurantia, assembly GCA_026543865.1. NCBI lineage: Eukaryota > Metazoa > Arthropoda > Arachnida > Araneae > Araneidae > Argiope > Argiope aurantia. The sequence goes on along the minus strand of JAPMOR010068602.1, from coordinate 28,812 downwards.
ATAAAATTTCTTGCACATATTCTAATAAGTTTTATATACAACATACTTACAGCTACGGTGAAGGGAATGAACTATAATCTAAGAAATATATGCATTTTCAAAAAAGTTATAGCTAATCGAATATTTATGTACTGGAAAATTTCACAAAATTCCTTGTTTAAAATTACATTAGGCAGCTCTAAAAGAAAAACTACTCAGTTCAAAGTTATATCTCTAGTTCAATGCCCTTGGAACACTTAAGGTCACATATATGTAAAATTTCAAGGCAACATTTATAAGTTTTTAAGTTGTCATGTTTTGCGTGTGATATTTTTTTAAGAAATAAAAGTTTTTCAAAAAATTCATTCAACGTTTTCATTTGTCTTGTACTAAAAATGCTTTGTAAACATAAACAATGTGACTGCCAATCTTTTCGGCATAAAAAAACTACTGAAAACGTATTCTAATACGCGTAGCTTGCTGATAGAACATATTATAAATAAATTATAATTCAGGGAAACATGTTTTTGATAAAATATTGACAAAAAGTTATAGCTAAGTTTCTGGTTGATACTTCGGGTTTCGTTTTCAGTTACAGTGGTTTATTAAAAAAATCACATATCTCGGTTTCTATTTACCGTAGAATTAAAACAAACATAGATTAGGAAGCCCAAATAAATGGGTTTTAAATAAAACAATAAAAAAAAAATTGTGAATTTTGACCCAAAACTGCCTTTTAAACGTAGACATATACCTTAAATGTATTTAAATTTACAAAATGATATACATTTTCAAAAGATAACATTTAATTCGCTTTTAAATGATTTTTAAATGGGGGGGGATAATTTCTGGTTTCCATAGAGAGAGTATGGAGATTTACTGAATCAAAAAAAAGTAATAGAGAATGGTAATACTATAAATTCAAGAATTTTGTTGATACAACGAAATAACAGAGAAACTACCGAAATATTACATATTTATAATGATGATTATTCAGATTATATTTTCAAGCAATGAAAAGTTAGGAATTGAGCTCATAAATATGCATATACAAGCTAAAATGTTTCATGAATTGCTCTATCAAACCACAAACGTATCGTTCTCAGATAGATAAATAATTCATAATTTTAAATATATGAACTATAATCAAGATCCATAGTACATTTTATGCTTAATCCTTATTATTAACCCATGCATAAGATGAATATGATCCAATCTTTTAATTTAATTAGAATTAAAATTCCAGTATCATTTAATGAACATAATTTTGCACAAAAAATTAGTAACATATTAAATTGAAAATTAATGATACCAATCAATGATTTTTTTAAACCTTCGAACTTATTAGCAAAACGCACTTTCGAAGTAATAGTGTTGTATTTTAAAATATGCTGCCTATATAAATTCTAATTTGGTTTTGGTGATACTCTCCTCCAGCTAGGTAAATATGCTTGACATTTTGATTATATCCAGTATCTAATAAGATACAGTCAAATATTCCTGTAATATAACTTTTACTTAATAATCTAAAGTCTAGACCATTCAGAAGTAAGATAATGTATAATTTTGTATATTGAATTATAGATAGAATTATGTTTAAAACTCAGAAATATTTTTATTTGTCACTTCTTTAAAAATTAACTTTCGATCCAAATGAAAAAAATGAAAAAAGAAACGTTCATTTCGGTCTCAATCGTTTATCTACCATTGCAATGGTTTTTCAGATCGAAATACCTCTTACAATATACCTTATGACTAATATTCAAACAGAGATGAAGAAAAAAATAATTCAAAAAATATGTCATAACTCGAGGAAATCATTTGGGATCAAGTGAATATAGTTTTCTCTAAAAAGGTACTAGACCTCTGATATGGTCAATGGAACAATAGGTTCCATGAACCATAGAATGTATAGTAGTCGTAGTCAAAGAAATAGTATCATACGGAATGTATAGTAGTACATAATAGTAGCCTCATACAGAATGTATAGTAGTAGTCAAATGTGCAATACAATAGTTTTAACTATTATACTCATTTTTGGTTTGAATGGAAAAATTAAAAGTTCGCATAAAATAAAATCAGTTTATCTCTCATATGCTCACAGTAATAACGTTTCTCAATAATCTAAATAAATAAATAAAGGTAAATAATTTATAAAGAAACATTAAATTTGCCAAAACTACTTTTCAATGGTGAAAGTAGTAAATGCATTTATTTAGTTCAATTAGTATTTTTTCTAAAAGAAGCTTAACTAAGTTATCGGTAAATTGTAATAAATGTAGAAACTTCTAAATTTTTTTCATCGCACACATTGAAGTTGTTCAAACTGCAATGTGTCAAAGGAACAACACTCTCAAATCCTCACTTTTCTATTAATGATGAAATAAAAATCTAAATCGAGTAAAAAATGTAAACTGACTATAGATCTTTTTTAGCAAGGTGCAATTATTGCACAATGAAAATTCAAGTTTTAATTACCGTGGAGATTTCATAATGTATTGAATTCAATATATACCGATATAAAGTATAAATTAAATTGCATATTAGTGGCTTCCTAAATTGTGAAATCTTAAATGAATTTCATTCATTCAAAAAGCTTTTAATACAAGCTTTATTTTATTTTCATTTCTAGAAAATGAATTAATTTATGAAAAAATTCTACAAAATTCAAATGTTTTAATTTCTCTAAGCTTATTTTTTAAATTTGTCAGAAATAAATTTCGCTATAGAATGATTTTAAGCATGAATGCCTCAAGTCGAATAAAAATCGAGCACAGTTCTTAAACATCATAATTCAGAAATTATATATAAAATATGTACTTACATTAATCCTGATTGGATGGTTACATTTATTCTGGTGTTTGGTTACATTTATCCTGATGTTTGGTTACATTTATCCTGGTTGGTTATATTTGTCCTGGTTGGTTGGTTACATTTATCCTGGTTGGATTGTGAGTTCGTATTCCACAGCCTGAGGACCCTCCGTAAATATGGCGGCTGTTGCACGTACAAATCTGTCGTAACCACAAAGTCTTCCCCCACTGGGGGTATTAGATCAGGGGCGATAGTTCTCTGATTCAGGTCTGAATTACAGTGAGTGAATGAAATGTATGAATGAAGTCGGCTCCGTAACGCATGAGTAGCTAAGACGGGCTCTTGGCTCTAAATAGGGCTACCGAAACAATAAATCTTGGCTTAAAATCGGGGTTGTCTATGACAGTACTACAAAGAACAATAGCACTTAAGTAATCAAAAATAAATTCATCTTATACTATATCAAATGATAACAGGAATTGAACAAAACAAATTCGTACAGTACTGTTCAACAATGTTATTTCAACGCTCCTAAATATCAGTATAAAATGTAGAATCGGATCAAAATTATTGGACCATAAGGAGCAGTCTAAAATCTACAGACGATAATGTTCGAATGCGAGAACCTTCAATAATGTTGCAATCTTTTGCAGGCGCAGATGTTTTTTCCTAGCCATTTTCAAATCGTTCGGGTTTGAAAACAAAGCTTCCGCGATAAGCGATGACAAACGGGAATTTCCCCGTAAGGATTTGTATACATTAAGTAAAAAGTCAGCTGAGATGGGCACGGCAAGATACGGAAGACAAAACATTCTGCAGTCAATTCATTAGTCCAGAGTTCATATCTCTTCGTTTCGTCTATTCAGAGTTTCGAATGTTTAAGTTATTGGAAGGTTGGTTATTTATGGTAACACGTCTAATGACCTTTTGAAAATCGAATGAAAACAGTGTACATTTTCGAAGGAGTTTTAGCAGCTGAGGAGGAAAAGTTGTTACCGAAGTGTTTATATTTGAGTTCAGAACTTTCCAAATTTTTATCCAAACTTAAGATCTTTAAAAACATATAAATTTCATAAATTCAGTTATTTCGTTGTTTTTAATGCCAGCAAAATGATGCGGATGCATCATTACAGTTTGTTTGTAATATTAGCTTTAGAAAATATTACAAAACCTAAGAATTTATTCGGCGCACTTTAATTACACAAATGAAACCAATTAAAATAATTATTGTTGAAGGGATAATATTCAATTATTCACATTTTTAGAATCAATTGCCTGATTTAGAAATTTTCTAGATCTCATAATATCATGTATTGACATTACTAATCTCATAATATTGTCATTACTACTGTGCAGTAAAATTTTAAATACGGTGTCAATCTGGTCTAAAAGCACAATGCTAAGAATACGAATAAATTCTTCGCATGAGCGTGAAATCAACTCGTAAAATTTCGAATAAATATAGAAATATTTTGAAATTAATATCTATTTTTTAAGTATATGACTTGGAATTATTCATTTTACCTCTAGGAAAGATGGAGAAAACTGGCGAAAATAAATTAAAAAAGTGAGAAAGAATATTGTATAAAAATGATTGTCGGCTTCGAGCTTCCAACTGAAGACCTGTAAAACAAAGCGCCACATTCTGCCGATCCAGCCTCCAAGCCTACTACCACAAGAACTTCTGAAAGGTCTAATATTCTCATTACGACTGTCCAGTAAAATTTTAAATACGGTGTCAATTAGGTCTAAAAGCAAATGCTAAGAAAACGAATAAACTCTGCGCATGTGCGTGAACTAGACTCGTAAAATTTTGAATAAATATAGAAATATTTTGAAATTAAATTCTATTTTTGAAATGTATGATTTGGAATTATTCATTTTAACTCTAGGAATGATGGAGAAAACTGTCGAAAATAAATTTAAAAAAAAGAGAAAGATTATTATAAAAAAATGTTTGTCGGCTTCGTGCCTCGAACTGAAGACCTGCGAAACAAAGCGCCACACTCTGCCGATCCAGCCACCAAACCTCGTAACGCAAGAGCTTCTGAAGGATCTACTATTCTTATTACGACTGTCCAGTAAAATTTTAAATACGGTATCAATCTGGTCTAAAAGCACAATGCAAAGAATATGAATAAATTCTACGCATGTGCGTGAACTTGACTCGTAAAATTTCGAATAAATATTGAAATATTTTGAAATTTAATTCTATTTTTGACGTATATGATTTGGAATTATTCATTTTATCTCTAGGAATGGTAGAGAAAATTTGCGAAAAAAAATTGAAAAAAAAAATTATACAGAAATGTTTCTCGGCTTCGTGCCTCGAACTGAAAACCTGCAAAACAAAGCCTAAAACTCTACCGATCCAGCCACCAAGTCTCTTAACCCGAAAGCTTCTGAATGATCTAATATTCTCATTACGACTGTCCGGTAAAATTTTAAATATCGTGTCAATCTGGTCTAAAAGCACAATACTAAGAATACGAATGAATTCTGCGCATGTGCGTGAACTTGACTCATAAAATTCCGAATAAATAAAGAAATATTTTGAAATTAAATTTTATTTTTGACGTATATGGTTTGCAATTCTTCATTTTATCTCTAGGAATGATGGAGAAAACTGAGAAAATAAATTAAAAAAATAATATGAAAAGGTTCGTCGGCTTCGAGCCTCGAACTGAAGTCGTTGAAAACTGAGCGCCACACTCTGCCGATCCAGCCACCAAGCCTAGTGGCAAAAGAATTTATGAAGAGTCTAATATTCTCATTACGACTGTCCAGTAAAATTTTAAATAAGGTGTCAATTTGGTCTAAAAGCACAAAGCTAAGAATACGAATGAATTCTGCGTACCTGCGTGAACATCCCACGTAAAATTTCAAATAAATATAGAAATATTTAGAAATTAAATTCTAATTTTGAAGTATATGATTTGGAATTAATCATTTTATCTCTAGGAATCGTAAAGAAAATATGAAAATAAATAAATAAATAGGCGAAAATAAATTTAAAAAAAAATTATATTAAAATGTTTGGCGGCTTCGAGCCTCGAACTGAAGACGAGCAAAACTAAGCGCCACACCCTGCCGATATACCTAACAAGCCTCGCCCCCCGAGCGCTTCTGAATGGTCTAATATTCTCATTACGACTGTCCAGTAAAATTTTAAACACGGTGACAATCAGGTCTAAAAGTACAATGCTAAAAATACGAATGAATTCTGCGCATGTACGTGAAATCGACTCGTAAAATTCCGAATAAATATAGAAATATTTTTAAATTAAATTCTTTTTTTGACGTATATGATTTGGAATTATTCATTTTTTCTTGAGGAATGGTGGAGAAATCTGGAGAAAATAAATTTAAAAAAATTATATAAAAATGTTTGTCGGCTTCGAGCCTCGAACTGAAACCTGCAAAACTAAGCACCACACTCTGCCGATTCAGCCACCAAGCCTAGTAACCCAAAAGCTTCTGATGGGTCTAATATTCTCATTACGACTGTCCAGTAAAATTTTTAATACGGTGTCAATCTGGTCCAAAAGCGCAATGCTAAGAATACGAATGAATTCTACGCATAAGCGTGAACTTGACTCGTAAAATTTCGAATAAATATAGACATATTTTGATATTAAATTCTATTTTTGGCGTATAAGATTCGTAATTATTCATTTGATCTCTAGGATTGATGGAAAAACTGGAGAAAATAAATTAAAAAAAATTATATAAAAATGTTTGTCGGCTTCGAGCCTCGAAGTCAAGACCTGCAAAACTAAGCGCCACACTCTGCCAACCCAGCCACCAAGCCAATTAACCCGAGAGCTTCTTTAGGGTCTAATATTCGTATTACGACTGTCCCATAAAATTTTAAATATGGTGTCAATTAGGTCTAAAAGCACAATGCTAAGAAAACGAATGAATTATGAGCATATGCGTGAACCGGACTACTAAAATTTCGAATAAATAAAGAAATATTTTGAAATTAAATTCTATTTTTGACGCATATAATTTGTAATTATTCATTTTGTCTTCAGGAATGGTAGAAAAAACCGGATAAAATAAATTAAAAAATTTTTTGTCGGCATCGATCCTCGAACTGAAGAAATGCAAAACTAAGCGCCACACTCTGCCGTCGCAGCCACCATGCCCCGGAACTCGATAGCTTCTGAAGGGTCTAATATTCTCATTACGACTGTCCAGTAAAATTTTAAATACGGTGTCAGTCTTTTCTAAAAGCTCAATGCTAAGAATTCGAGAGTATTATGCACATGTGCGTGAACTCGACTCGTAGAATTTCGAATAAATATAGAAATATTTTGAAATTAAATTCTATTTTTGACGTATAAGATTTGGAATTATTCATTTTATCTCTAGGAATGATGGAAAAAGTGGAGAAAATAAATTAAAAATTTATACAAAAATTTTTGTCGACTTCGAGCCTCGAACTGAAGACCTGCAAAACTAAGCGCCACACTCTGCCGTAGCAGCCACAAAGCCTAGTAACCCTAGAGCTTCTAAAGGATCTAATATTCTCATTACGACTGTCCAGTAAAATTTTAAATACGGTGTCAATCTGGTCTAAAAGCACAATGCTAAGAATACGAATGAATGCTGCGAAATGTTTGGAATTTAACTAAGAAAATTTCGAATAAATATACAAATATTTTGATATTAAATACTATTTTGGACATATATGATTTGGAATTATTCATTTTATCTCTAGGAATTGTGATGAAAACTTGTAAAATTAAATTTAAAAAAAATAATATAAAAATTTTTGTCAGCTTCGAGCCTCGAACTGAAGACCTGCAAAACAAATAGACAAACACTGCCGTCCCAGCCACCAAGCCTCGTAACTCGAGAGCTTCTGAAATGTGTAATATTCTCAATACCACTGTCCAATAAAATTTTAAACACGGTGTCAATCTGGTCTAAAAGCACACTGCTTAGAATACGAATGAATTCTGCGCAAAAGCGTGATCATTACTCGTAAAATTGCGAAGAAATATAGAAATATTTTTAAATTAAATTCTGTTTTTGACGTATATGATTTGGAATTATTCATTTTGTCTTTAAGAATGGTGGTGAAAACTGGAGAAAATAAATTAAAAAATATATATATATAAAAGTTTGTTGGCTTCGAGCCTCGAACTGAAGAACTGCAAAACTAAGCGCCACACTCTGCCGATCCAGCCACCAAGCCTAGAAACACGAGAGCTACTGAAGGGTCTAATATTCTCATTACGACTCTCCATTAAAATTTTAATTACGGTGTCAATCTGGTCTTAAATTCTGGTCTTAAATTCTATTTTTTACGTAAATGATTTGGAATTATTCATATTGTCTTCAGGAATGGTGGCGAAAACTTGCGAAAATAAATTTTTTAAAATTATATAAAAATGTTTGTCGGCTTCGAGCCTCGAACTGTAGTCATGCAAAACTAAGTGCTACACTCTGCCGATCCAGCCGGCAAGCCTCGTAACCCAAGATCTTCTGAAGGGTCTAATATTTTCATTACGACTGTCCAATAAAATATTAAATATTTTGTCACAGTGGTCTAAAAGCACAATGTTAAGAATACGAATGAATTCTGCGAATGTGCGTGAACTATACTAATAAAATTTCGTATAAATATAGAAATATTCTGAAATTAAATTCTATTTCTGATGTATATGATTTGGAATTATTCATTTTGTCTTTAGGAATAGTGGAGAAAACTGGTGAAAATAAATTAAAAAAAATTACATAAAAATCTTAGCCGGGTACGAGCCTCGATCTGAAAACCATCAAAACGAAACGCTTCACTCTGCCGAGCCAGCCACCACGTCTCGTTACCCGAGAGCTTCTGAATGGTCTAACATTCTCATTATGACTGTCCAGTAAAATTTTAAATATGGTGTCAATCTTGTCTAAAAGCATAGTGCTAAGAATAGGAATGAATTCTGCGCATGGGCGTGAACTTGACTACTAAAATTTCGAATAAATGAAGAAATATTTTGAAATTAAATTTTTTTTTGACGTATATGACTTAGAATTATTCATTTTATCTCTAGCAATGGTTGATAAAACTGGCGAAAATAAATTTAAAATAAATGATATAAAAATGTTTTTCGGCTTCGTGCTTTGAACAGAAGATCTGCAAAACTAAGCGCCTTACACTGCTGATCCAGCCAGCAAGGCTCGTAACCCGAGAGCTTCTGAAGGGTGTAATATTCTCATTAAGACTGTCCAATAAAATTTTAATACGGTGTGAATCTTTTCTAAAATCACAATGCTAAGAGTAAGAATGAATTCTGCGCATGTGCATGAAATTGACTCGTAAAATTTCGATTAAATATAGAAATGTTTTGAAATTAAATACTATTTTTGACGTATATGATTTGGAATTATTCATTTTATCTCTAGGAATCATGGAGAAAACTAGCGAAAAAAAAAATATATACAAATATTTTCGGCTTCATGCCTCGAACCCAAGACCTGAAAAACTAAGAGCCACACTCTGCCGATGCAGCCACCAAGCCTCGTAACCGGGGATCTTCTAAAGGATCTAAGATTCTCGTTTCGACTGTTCAGTAAAATTTTAAATACGGTGTCAATCTGGTCTAAAGGCACAATGCTAAGAATACGTATGAATTCTGCGCATGTGTAGGGAATTGCACTCGTAAAATTTTGAATAAATATAGAAATATTTTGAAATTAAATTTTATATTTGACTTATATGATTTGTAATTATTCATTTTATCTGTAGGAAGGATGGAGAAAATTGGCGATAATAATTGTATATATAGAGAAAAAGAAAATTATATAAAAAGATTTGTCAGCCCCGAACTGAAGACCTGCAAACCTAAGCGCCACACTCTGCCGATCCAGCCACCAAGCCTCGTAACCGAAGAGCTTCTAAAGGATCTAAGATTCTCGTTTCGACTGTTCAGTAAAATTTTAAATACGGTGTCAATGTGGTCGAAAAGCACAATGCTAAGAATACGTTTGAATTCTGCGGATGTGCGTGAATTTCACTCGTAAAATTTGGAATAAATATAGAAATATTTTGAAATTAATTTCTATATTTGACGTATATGGTTTGGAATCATTCATTTTTACTCTAGGAATAATGGATGAAACTGGCTAAAATAAATTTAAATATATATATATATATTTAAATTTATTTTAGCCAGCCTCGAGCCTCGAACTGAAGACCTGCAAAACTAAGCGCCATATTCTGCCGATTCATCGCCAAGCCTCGTAACCCCAGAGCTTCTGAAGGGTCTAATATTCTGATTACGATTGTCCAATAAAATTTTATATACGGTGTCAATCTGGTCTAAAAGCACAGTGCTAAGAATACGATTGAATTCTGCGCTTGTGCGTGTACTTTAAAATTAAAATTTCGAATAAATATAGAAATATTTTGAAATTAAATTCTATTTTTGACGTGTATGATTTGGAATTATTAATTTTATCTCTAGGAATGACGGAGAAAACTGGCGAAAATAATGTGTCATTTAATTTAGAAGTAAATTCGTAAGTCAAAGGAAAGGGGTTAATTAAAGTAATCAGTTAACTGATTGTAATTATTATTTAGTATGCATTGCAATATGTCTTGTGCGTTATTTATGTCTCTTTTATTCGAAATCAAATCCCGTAACAAACACATTTCTTGGATTAGGTTTTCGTCTACATCTGTGTTATAAAACTTTATAAAGTTTGTGGAACATTTCTCTAATTCATATTTTTTGTCCTGTGACAAAGCCTGACGATATCTACGCAAACACCTTCAACAGCTCTTAATCTCACACTAAGAATAAATTTTAATTTTTCTGGCGTCTTTGTGGTTTCTAAGGAATTAAGACTGAAATCATGTATAAAGCTTAAATGAAAAATGTAGGAAGAAGGTATAGGAATTATTTACTTCATCATTTTTCAAAATATTAAGTTTTTTCATGTATAAAAGAAATTCCTAACTAAAGATGAGTTTAACAGAAAATGAAAAAAAGCTACAAAATACTAATTATATTTAATACATTTTATATTATTAAATTTTAACAAAATAAATGGTTGCATTTCACTTTCCAGGTTTTGAGCATTATTTGTGCCACTTGAACCTTCAATTCAGTTTCTGGATACTTTTTATAAGACACAGTAATGAAAGGTTCGGTAAAATTTAAGATCAATGCCCATTTACTTGCAAAACATGATAAAATCGTGCCATCTTTCTGAAAACTTGTCAACAGTCAATCAAATAAGAATGGATTGACGGTCTGCCTAGTCAGGACTTATAATAGTTAAAAAAATATAGTTTATGCATAATAGTTTAAGTATAGTTTTATAGTTTGCACTTATAATACTTTTAAAAAAATTCGAACTCCGTATTTTGATGAATCAGCACGTTTTAGATCTCCCAAAATCTGATAAACTTATTTTAAAAAAAAAATAACGCCTATGAGTGAACACAATTATTCAAAAGCGTTTTCAACTTGATGGATGAAATTTGTATATGGTCCCTACTTCAGATTATTAAATTTCTATCAAATTTTGAACAAAGCGCATTCAGAGGAAATTTGTCAATTCGGTGGTCCGAAAGTAATTCAACACGATAGCAACAAAACGAAGAATGCTAAATGAGTAATATTTGATGTACAGATTTAAGATCTGCTGATGATGTGTCCGCGTTACAAAGGAAAGAGGGGTGCAGTAGCTTCACAGGTTAAAGACGTCTGAGCACCCGAGGACAGATGTTTGACTTCCAGCTCATATGAAGATGAAACTCGCACACTCTCTTGCGCAACCCCTTTTTACAGGGGGTCTCTTTCACACATCTCACAGATTTAACACAAGGAAAAGAACAACCATATCCGAACCCGGGACGCCCATTTCAGGGGGGAAGACGCGCTACCCCCCTTGGCCAACATACCGGTGATTTAACACCTAAAGTATTTCACATTTGGATTGACCGTCTGTCGATCTGCTCGTTCACAAGCGTGTAAACGTAGTAACAGAGACTTAATCTGATAATTGATCTTATCATTAAAATAGTTTGGTATTGAATTTTGAGTTTCATTTGGTTGACAAATGAGCGTCCAAAATGCATATTCGATTTTCTTCATTATTCTACGAAGCACTAAACGCTCATTTAAGGGATTTTGAAAATTGCTGCTTCTTGAATTGATGTTTTATTCTGCATTAGTTTCGCTTAAATTTTAGCTTCCAGCATATTTTTGCGTGTTTCTTCTCCTTTTCTTTTACCTTCTACATCCTTTGTTTAACTAATTACTACACTAATCTGAGATGGCAATCTACCTCAAATACAGCACAAGGCAGAAATTTATTTCTTAACCTATTAAGTAAAAAGGAAATTTGTTCTCAAATTTTACTCAATACATTTTTTTGCAAATTTTAATCCATTTCAATCTCGATCGATAGTATTCGTTTTAAATCCCCCATGGAAAATCTAGTTCATATTCGAAAAAAATATATATAAATTAAAACCCACATAATTTAATTAAATATCAACTCCCCTCTTTGCCCCTCTCTAGTATTCTATGCTTGATTATTAGATTTATTCCATTGTTATCTTAGTAATAATTACTGGTTAAATTTCAATTGTTATTGGATGTAGAAGGTTTCAACAGTCACTCTTATTAATGCTGTTAGCAGAAATGCTACTGTTTAATGTTAAACAAAGGCACAAAATACAAACAATATAGTAGATGAAACAATGAATTCACCTTCTGTTGCTCTATTAAGAATCATTTCTCTTTTTGCAACTGATCGTTGTGTGACTGTTTTTTTGCTGAGCTATGCTTGGTGCGTTTTGTGTACATTTCAATGAGGCTACGGCTATCATTGGATGGATCGTCCTATGGACGATCTTGGAACTGTTGAAAAATTACATGTTCCCTCACTTACCCTCAATCGGAGATCTGTTTTTCGATCCCGACTTGGATCAAGATGTTGATACACCATCTGATCCACCTGCGAATAGAGTAGAATCCGTCCCAGTGGTTCGCTCCTACACGGTATTTAGGATTTGCCAGGCTTTAGAACTTCCAGCGAAACTGGCTCCATCTGCAACCCAGAAGTTAGATATCCGTGTTGTAGAATCCTATACGGTCTACAAGCTGTGTTCTGCTCTGGGTTTGCCTGCACGGATGGCTCCTGTCGGAGTGCCAGTTGTAGAATCCTTTGCGATCTACCAGTTCTGTTTAGCCTTGGATATTCCAGTGAGGTACCGGTCGCAGAAGGACGCAGTTTAACATCAAAACTGTCGTCAGCTGCCCGATGCAGTTTTCAGATCAGAACTGTCTTCGGATGCAGCGATGGAGGGTGGGTGGGCGGGGAACAAAAGTAGCCCACCTCCACGTGGTGTTCCCTGGGCAACGGTGCAGTTCTTTGGAACTGCATCGGCTAAGAGGCTACTCAAATATGAAACAAATAATGAACTTTTTATTTAGTTTGACAAAACTACACACTTAATTTTTGATTTTGCGTTTTAATGCCACAAAATTTCCTTACAAGCATCAAATTCAAAACATGCAGAACGTGTATTTATGGTAAAAACAACTGCAATGTTTTTTAGATATACTTAAGAATTATATATTTTTTATCCTTAAAAAATAAGAAAGAATTTAAAATATGTATTTGACAAAGAATTGTTGTAGAACTCACATATACAGAAAATCAGTAGCGTTGACAATCATAAATCTGATAGAGGAATTTTAATGATTTAAATTTGAAAAATTATAGTGCCAAAAATATACAAATTCATAACATAATTCGTCGCCATATATTTATAGCCAGTTATGTCTAAGTAGATTAAAGATCTTATTGTCAGAGCCGGTCTTCTCTTCAAAGGGGCCTGGGTGCAAGAAGTCATTTTGGGTCCTAATTTTTTGTAAAGCAAAAATAAATAAAAAAAAATACAAATATGAACATATATTATAAATGCATCTTTATTTAACGCGTGATTATTATTATTTTTTTTTTGCTAATACATCAGAAAAATTAAAAATTTTTGTAATTTTTTTTTTCGATGCTTCATACACCAAGTGCATTTAAGCGTTCTGAACACATGCTTGACCGAAAATAATTTTTTATTAATTTCAATTTGCTGAAAGAGCGCTCAGCACTTGCTGCAGTAACTGGCAACATAAAGGAAAGTTTTAACACAGTTAATACCTTTAGAAATAACTCCCGCGTGCTTGGTGGCTGACGCGCATTAAATCTGCCGTGGTCACAAGGTCCTCCATGTTGTGAGTAATACCGCTGGGGGTACTGGATCAGGGGTGATCTCTGATTCAGGTCTAAATTACGATCTGTGGTTGAGTGAATGAAATGCGTGAATGAAGTCCGCCCCGTAAAAAGGGTTGTGACGTGTGTGTAGCTAAGTCGTTCTCTTGGCCCTGGATGGCGCTACTATAGAAATTCTTAATGGGAAATTCTGCAGAACTCAATTCTAACTGATTTCAACAAATCAGCAATAGTTAGTTTAAATTGATTGGCGTTATTAAGCGTACTCTTCCCATATTAAAAAATACTTAAGAAGTACAAATCTTTGATATTTAATCAAGATAAGAGATACTTAAAAAATGTTTCTGAAAAGAAAAAATTAATCGATTAATTACTATTTATGAGTCATTTCTTTTTTTCCAATTATTTTCATATTTCATGATACTTATTAATGAAATGAAAATATCAATAGGTTAAATTTATATGCTTGTGCTTCAAAATTCCTGCGTTTTCTTAATATTTAAAAATTTTTTCAACTTCTTTTAAAAAATTCTTACAAAGCCGATGCAAATTCGGAAAAAATCACAATTGGGTTGATCTGTTTGTTTTCAAGCATTTTAAAGAGTATTTTTCAAAAACACGTTTCATTTGTATACAATTTCATTCGTCGAAAACTTCTAAATTCTTTTTAAATAAAGGGGGAGGTGTAATTATAATCACAAGACCACGATCCTTCAAGAGAAAAACCCGAAATAAAAAGATGCGCCGATTATATTATTCATATTTAAATATTATATTCTTTTTATCATTTTTGATCAGTTATATTAAAATTAACCATCAGTTTTTACTTCATATACCGTTGAATGTAATAGCTACTATTGAATTTGAAGTAACTGAGCTAAGAAAAATCTATTTGCTTTTTTTGTGCAATAAATCTTGAATTATTTCTATCATTATCAACGTCAATACATATGTTTTTAAATTGCAAACCTAAATTACAGAAGTTCATTATCTGATTTCAAAGCATATTCATTTTAATAAATTAGAGAACTGAAATAAAATACCGCAACTATAGTCTGCAAAAACAGTTATATAGAATGCAAATTTAAAGACTTTAAAAACATATGACAAAAAATGTATCCATTCATAGCACCGGGTAATCCAACTAGCTTACTCCCCCCTTCTAGTGAATTCAATAGAGAAGTATAAAATAGGTAGTATAAATTTATAGGTTCGTTATACATATAGAAAATTAGCGTATTACAAAAACATGACTGAAGAATTAACTTCAATTTCATAATAAAATATTTAGAATTAAAATGCGATTATAATCAACGATTCCGTAGACTTGAAATAAAAGTTAACCGTCAACTTATAAAAGTTACTTATTTTCGAGGCAATTAAAATTCTTGGACGATATACAGCCAACTAATAACGTATAAATAATGGTAATAAAATTTAACACAGAGACGCCTTTTTAATTCGATAAAATATCACTCAACACTGTCAATATCAATGAAAAATTAAAAATAATAGTTAAAGGAAGCTGAAATTTTATACCACAGAGGAATTTAACAATTCGTTTGCTCTTTGATAACTGGTTTCCGATTTATTCAGAAACTAGCCGCCTTTGGCGACCAGCCGGTTCGCCAGTATTACAGCTCGCTACAATTTTCAATTAAATATTTTAAGTAACTGGTTTCTTATTAGATTCTCAAACAAAACATTTTTAATCTTCAAATTTTGATAGTCATACCAAACTTATACTTTTGTTTAGATCGTTTCGTTCAATTTACTCTATATATTTTGCTAATTTGTTGTCATTTCCGGTAAAACGTCAACTTTAATTTAAAGTGAAAATAATGAAATTGCAATTAATATAAAGATATTTTTTAATAAAACCAAGCGTTTTATTTTATTTATCATCTTTATTGCTATTTATTTATTACTATTATTATTGAATATGAGTATTGCAAACAGAATATCTCGGTATTTAAGTCTTATGTGAACTACAAAATATTTTTGATAATTTATGTAATATCTCAAAGAATAATTCAACAAAAATTTCTCCGATTTAGCATAAAATTCAGTTTTTAGTTTTGCTTTCAAAAGGATTGAAATGAAATCAATAATAATATTTTGTTCCGCATTATAAATATATTTCAAAAATTATGAAATCTAAATTTAATGCAGTAAGGTATCATATTCTGAGAAATATTCTAGACACGCCAAATTTTAAATAATTGAATGAATGTTTCTATTTTCCACAATCAACTAACACTTATTTATAAAGTTTTGAATGTTAAAAATTTAGAAAAACTCAACATTTTCATAATCTTAGGCCAATTAATCTTGAGAAACCTGCGCGCTGATTGGCGTATTTTCTTTGAAACGATCGATGGAAAATCTAAAATTATCCTTTTTTTTTATTGAATAGTGATATTCAAATTTTCATAAATCAGTCAGTTTAAGTGATCTATTTAGTTGATTGGAAATTAACTCTTTTTATTTAAAATATTAGTGTTTCAAGAACATTTTGTTATTCGTGATTTCCACAGCAGAAGCTTTATGTAAAATCAAAAATTCGTTATTTATTAGAGCATTTATTGAATTAAGTAAAATATAATCATTTTCTATTTAAACCATTTTAGTATATCTGTTGTGTGCGTGCGTCAACAAAAATAGAATGCAGACAAACTTATTATGAAACTAAATCTTATTACATTGTAGATAATATTATCAAATTTACATCAACTTATTTTCATTCAAAATTCTAGCATCGTTTTTAAACAACAAATTATAAGTTCCAAAAATATCACTATTGCCAATCTGAATTTCACAACTATTTACAAAATAAAATTTATAATTATTAAAATAATCGTTTGCTACTTTTAAATAAAATATTTACGATTTATGTCGCAACAGATCTGTGTCGTACTAAAAGTTTACAAATTAGCTGTGTGGCATTGATTTGAATGGATATCCTGTTCATATTAAACAAAACTTGCCTTAAAATATAACTGATTTATTGGATTAATAATAGAGAGAGTGTAAAAGATCATAAAAGAATTTTTCTTGAATTTAATTTTTAGAAAAAATAATATTTCTTATTTGTTTCATTTCCTACAGACGATTTCATTTCCAAAAAGATTTAATTTATTTTTAATTGGAGCTTTAATGAATGTGATGGCAACACTTTGAAAAAAGCTATTTTTTTCCCAGGAATGCGAAACGTTTATTTTTATTTTGTACGAAAGAAATTGTTGAAAAATAGAGTTAAAATATTTATTTAAAAATTCATTAAAAACAGAAATTTAATTTTGATGTTAAAGCATTGGTAGCATTTAAAAGATAAATTTTTGATCTTTAACTTGATGTAAAAATCTTTTTTGTGATGTAATATTTTCGGAAATTATAGCAGAAACACGCCAAAATTTCGCTTAATTTTTAAATAAATACAATTCTAATTAAAAATTCGAAAAAATAACCCCCAGGTGTACATTCCCGGCCTCCAAGGTATACACGTGCCAAATTTGGTAGCTGTAGGTTGAATGGTCTGGTCTGTAGAGCGCCAACACACACACACACACACACACACACACACACACACACACACACACACATTGAGCTTTATTATAAGTATAGATTATCGTTTGCATTTAGAAATATATTTCCATTTCTATTTTTGTTTATGATAGTTGAATTCCCTCAATTTTCTTACTGATGTCAAATGTTTACAATCTCAAACATATAGTAACTTTTTCATAAGTTGAATACAAAAAATAATATAATCCTATGAATTGCAAATTTTACGAATTAAAGGCTCTTATTAAAAGATTAACAAATAGAATTTAAAAATAACAGATTAAATAATTGTACATATATTAAAATTATTTAAAAGCATTAATAATACCTGCTCTTGTAATGAAAGTATTTTGAAAAATCTGAGCATAATACAATGTATAATTTCGATTTGTAAACGAAAACATAAGTTCTCTCAAGGAGCGATTTTAGCTGTGAAGTTCAAATAAAATTGTAACTTTCAACGCTTCAAGTTTTGAAAAGTTGTAATCGTGAAAGAATTGAATTTTTTTGTTTAAAATTCCACAAGACTATATTTCACCAAATATGATAGATAAGGTCGGGAGACTGTATAAGACATATGATTTCGTAAGTTATCGAGAAATATATTTTTTTAATTAAGCCACAAAATATAATTTTCCTGACACTTAGCTCCAATTGTTAAAATTTTTCTTTAATAAATTAGACATGTATCGAGCCAAAATAAGGACAAACTTCGTTATCAGAAAGATTATACATATATTAATTTCAAGATAGTTTTCAGTAACACAGTCGGAAATCATCACTGCAAAATCTAAGAATATTGGTTTGATTAAAATTGCATCCAAAATATAACAAATTTGGAAGTCCAGAATATACATTTCGAAACAAATCTGCTTTTGCAAATCTATTCAATCGGAATTTGCCGAGTGCAAACACATTCTATATTAGTAGAAATTATCATTTGATAGTTGCATCAGTATCTAGGTCTATATCTAGAGCAAACAAAAAGACAACTGTACTTGCTACTCTACCGGAACTGACACCGGAAGATGAAAAGACTAACTCATAGATCGAGATGCAACTACTTGCACTCAAGATTACGGAAAAACATTTAAATGTTACTGCTTCAGCGTTAATTATTCTTAAGTAATCTGATGTACATCTCATGTAATTAAATCTGTTTATCTTGTCAAAATCAACATTTTTAGAATTTAAAATAGTGAAGACAGAACTAATCAACTAACAGTCGATTCCAAATTCTATAATATTATATACTGGAAATATAGGACGAGGCGGAAAGTATCGCAAAGTTAAACAAAGGTACAGTCGGTTAGTCCATCAAATGTTACCAGTAACAAAAACTGATGCCATTTTGAGCCGTTCCGAATCGAATATTAAGTGGAAAAACGTTTTGCCTTCCAATAAAGTGAGATACTCCACTCCAGCAGCGGAAAAATGATCGCGTAGTGATGCGTAGAAATAAAAGAAGCACATGGATTGCGAAATAAGAAATTCTGTAGCTTTTCTCAAATCTCCATAAAAGCTGATGCACAATCATGAATTAAAAATCGAAAAAAGAAACTCGACAAAGTGGTAAGTTTTTTGTTATATATAAATGCTCCAATTTAAATATTATTGCTAAAAATCTAAGAGTCATGTATCTTGAGCTCAAAAGTTTTTACTAATATTCAACAAAATTTCACTCAATAAAGTTTTAATTTATTAGTGTGATATGCTGAGCTTTACTCTCCCTTCCAACGTTTTGAGACTTATTTTTCGAAGTTCCAATAAAATCAACCTAATAAGATGTCATAAAAATAGTAATATCGAAAAAAAAAATATGAGAGCTATTGAAGATGGTAGAAGTTGTGTGATTTTCTCCTCATTGATGGAGACGTCATGATTGCTGAATGTCCAATGAAGGCATGACACCTCAATGTGTAACGAAATTTTATAAAGACATTAAGTGAGTGAACAGAAATGCGAACATTATATAATACAATATGAGGAAGGATTACAATTTCAATATAATGCTATAAACGCGTTTCAATCTTTCCAATTATTCGATGTATATGCGATTTTATGAAAAGCGTGTTTACTTTTAAATAGATTATTCAAATAAAAGGTAGCAATTTTCCTTCATAGTATATAATAGGTATTAAAGATAAATAAATTTTAGTTTTTTTTTCTCGTTTTTTATTCTTCTATTTAACAAGTTTTCTTTGTAAGAAATTTTTCTGTAGAATGACGAGACTACATTAAACTAGACAGATAATGATTTTATTGAAGTGAATCTGCATAAACGTACTCCTATGTTTGGAAGTTAGCAACTCCGAAGTTAGCATTCGCAACTTTTCATGCCAAAAAATCTACTCAGCTCTTATACTCCGCCAAATGAATAATATTCTTTACAATATATGAACTCATGAAAATATATAGAGCTCATTTCAAAGAATAGCACCAAACGGAAAACCTCAGAATCGCGATTCCTCACTTAGCTGCAAGTTTACATGAAAGTAAATGTAAAAAACGATTTCCTAAAGCTTTTTTTTTTTTTCAATCATTCCTTTGAAGAATTGACAATAACTCTCAGAAGTAGTCTATCTACAAATGAAAAATTAAATTTACTTATCATTTTCTCACAAGAATTTTATGAAACAATTTTCTAGCTTTAATATTTCCTTGAAATTTCTTTTTTTCCTTTTTAATCCTCTAATGACTAAAGGTTGACAACTTTTGAATTCTTTAAATTTGGGCCAAAGAGTACTCTAATCGGAGTTTTCGTTGTGTGGATTTTCTTAAACGCAAACTCTAAAAATAAATGGACAATTTTCTTCTGAATACGATATGATAAATAAAATGCAATTTTATCCCGAATAGAATAATAATGAATGACAAATAGAATAATAATACGAAGTATATTATTCTTTATGCCAAACAACAAGGAGATAAACTACAAAGTTTATTTCGCCTTTAATATCAAAATTACAAGATGCTCTAGAAATATTGCATATAAAGGTATAATTTGTAGAAGCGTTAAATGAAGCTATTGAAAAATCAGAAACCGATTTGATAAATGCGAGTTATTTTGCAAAAGGAAATTATTTTAAAAGAGTTCGGATCAATGGATTCATATTAGTTTACGATTTTATTATGTTCGTTTTTAGTCCACTGTAAAAATTTAAAGCTTCAAGATGCATGCGAATCATATTTCGAGAATAAGAAATTTCTTCCAAAATATTTCCCTTGGTCACATTTTGTGCAAATTTTTTAAATTTCCAAGAACGAAGAAGGGGAAGAAGAAATAAAGAAAAAAAAATGCTAATGGTACACTTTCAAAACTGAAAACGAATACATCTTTCTCATATTCATGGAGCTCTTGCTGCAAAAACTACCAAGTCCCTCCTTCAGAATTTATGTTTTAACTAATTGTTCAAGCGCCATTTCATTTTCAGATCAAGAGCAAACAGATTATTAGCTTAGAAAATATTCACGTTACAAATGTAACGGTTGGATAAAATCCTGCAGGCCACACTTATTTAGCTTCAAAGCAACCTGTCTTTCTGTTCCCGGGATTGATATGAAAATGGACAGTTCTTATCGAGCAGTGGAATTTTCTTAAATCTCATATTTATTAACATTCATTTTGGTTTTTAAGTAAAGGCTTCTATATTTCTATAATCACTAAAATAAAAATTCAGTTTCATTTTTCTCTCAATTTTAATTATGGAAGAGATGATTGCTTCTTTGTTAAAACTCAAAAGTTAGGTTTGCTGTGGCAAAGTGAATAAAACTGCAATGTGACATGCCTTTATCTTTTCTAAAAGTTATGCCCTTTTTTTTATTACCACAGCCTTTACGAATTGCATTGCATTGCGAGCCAAACAAAATACAACTGCGAAATAATGCAGTCATTTACTAACTAGGAATCTTCATATTTTGAAAAATCAATTTAGTCGCCCTAAAAATATTGCGTAGCAAACATTCAAACTAAGTAAAATCTTTAATTCTCATTTTAATCTTGAGGTAAACAAGGTAATGGTTATGAAGTGTTGCTGAATGCGCGTGATCTGACAGATCATTACTAATTATGTTACAGCGAAACAAACATTTACTATTTCAATCGGTTCAGAAACAGAGCCTTTTATTAATAGAAAAAAATATTTTCCTACATCTATCTCTATAATGTAAGGCTCATCTATAAAATAAGCATCCATGTCTTATTCAAGTAGTCTGCAATCCTTTCAAAAATGCATACAAGATATATTTTCATAACTCCAGTACGATTTAGACGAAATAAATATGCAGCGCGTCAATCACAACCACCACATCAGGCACTTTGATTATAAATTACTCTGTTAAATCACGCGTTTATGATTGCGCCACACCCATCTCTTTTTTTATTTTTGGATATTACAAGTATATATTCTCATCGCTGCTTCCATATGTGTTGAGTAGAATTTAAAAAAATGATAATTATCTTCTAAAAATTCGATCACATAAATAACTCGACGATGCGTTAGAAAAAAAAAACCTTAAAACAAAAATTGCATGAAAACTTGCATATTTTATATATGATAAAACAATGCTTTTTAAAGAATTTAAAGAATTCTTTAAAGATATTCCAAGTTCTTTTTCTTTAACTTTGTAATAAAACTTCCTTATTATTTTTAGAATAAGTGAGTGAATATCATTTGAGACATATATGCAATTAAGACTACAAATGTGTTAAGGTTTTTTTTTCTCCTTTTAATCCTATATACCATGCACATCAAAGAATATCTTTGAGAATTCAAATATATTCTCAATTTTATCTTATTATTGTTATAGAATATTAAAGTAAATGTTCACACTGACCAGAACATATGCTCAGATGTTTCAAATTCCTTTGTAAAAATTTCAGGGTACTTCAAAGCCTATTAGAAGAAACCAAGAGATTTTCTGAAACCTAATGATAGCATCAAAGCTATCGCATACAACCCGTTCTTTATGCAAAGGAAATAATTTTAATTTCTCATTTAAAAAAATTATCGCTTAGTCAAAATTACTAGAAATATAATTAATAATTGAGGGTACTCAGCATTTTCTTTCAGATTATCTCATTTCATCATTGGTCAACATAGACACAAAATATTTAATATCAAATTTTATTTGTTTAAAAGAAAAAAATATCAATAAATTATTCAATTAGAAACAGACTGAAAATTTTACATAAAAACAAATCAAAATTTCAGTCCTCGACCGTAATGTGGATTCATCTTCCAATGAATCATGGAATTGTTAATATAATTTATTAGTAATTAATATTTTTAAAACCGTTTTCATTAATATAAAAGAAAGTCACTTTCATGAAACCGTTAACTGCAATTACTCTGAACACGCTTTATATTGAAGAGATAAAAAGAAAATTTGACATTATAAATAAATGTACTAAAGAGATCTGGCAAGGAAGTGGAATCTAAGAAAATTATCAAAATCTATACTTATAATAAAGCTCAATGTGTGTGTGTGTGTGTGTGTGTGTGTGTGTGTGTGTGTGTTGGCGCTCTACAGACCAGACCATTCAACCTACAGCTACCAAATTTGGCACGTGTATACCTTGGAGGCCGGGAATGTGCACCTGGGGGTTATTTTTTCGAATTTTTAATTAGAATTTTATTTATTTAAAAATTAAGCGAAATTTTGACGTGTTTCTGCTATAACTGCCGAAAATATTACCGCACAAAAAAGATTTTTACATGAAGTTAAAGATAAAAAATTTATCTTTTAAATGATACTACTGTTTTAACCTTAAAATTAAATTTCTATTTTTAATGAATTTTTAAATAAATATTTTAACTATGTTTTTCAATAATTTTTTTCGTCAAAAATAAAAATGAGGATTAAGCACGTTTCGCATTCATGAGAAAAAAAATAGCTTTTTTCAAAGTGTTGCCATCACATTGATTAAAGCTCTAACTGAAAATAAATTAAATCTTTTTGGAAATGAAATCTGCAAAAATATAATTTTTGGCACGTGTCTGTAGGAAATGAAACAAATATGAAATATTATTTTTTCTAAAAAATAAATTCAAGAAAAATTATCCCGGATCCATTTTAATATTTAATGACTCATAAAATAATGTAAATGTAAACAAACTTATTGCATTTATTGATGGAATAACTCATATATTTTCCTTTTCAGGTTTGAATATTTTTACTTTTGTAAATATCGTCTGCGCGTGTTTTTAATTTCAGATAATTTCATTTTCCAGTCTAAATATCTGTACTTTTCTAAATATCGTCTGCTTATTAATTGCATTTTTCTCTCTTTTATTTTTGGCAACTATTGAAATGTTATGTTTACTTTTGATATGTGTGTTCTATGTAGTACTTCTGTATGTGATGTTTTATTCGATCGGATATTAAGGAGAATGCATACACCACAAGAGAAAGCACAGATTTTATGGTGGTCATAGAGTTAATTTCCAATCAACTAAATCACTGACTTTTAAGAGTTAATTTCCAATCACTTAAACTGACTGATTTATGAAGATTTGAATATCACTATTCAATAAAAATAATTTTAGATTTTTCATCGATCGGTCCAAAGAAAATACGCCAATAAGCGCGCAGGTTTCTCAAGATTAATTGGCCTAAGACTATGAAAATGGTGAGTTTTTCTAAATTTTTAACATTTAAAACTTCATAAATAAGTCTTAGTTGATCGTGGAAAATAGAAACATTCATTCATTTATTTAAAATTTGGTGTGTCCAGAATATTTATCAGAATATGATACCTTACTGCATTAAATTTAGACTTCATAATTTTTGAAATATATTTATAAGCAGGAACAAAATATTATTATTGATTTCATTTCAATCCTTTTGAAAGCAAAATTTTATGCTGAATCTGAGAAGTTTTTGTTGAATTATTTTTTGAGATATTACATAAACTATGAAAAATATTTTGTAGTTAACATAAGACTTAAATACCGAGGGATTCTGTTTGCAATACTCATATTCAACAATAATAATAATTAATAAATAACAATAAAGATGATAAATAAAATAAAACGCTTCGTTTTATTAAAAAATATCTTAATATTAATTGCAATTTCGTCATTTACATTTTTAATTAAAGTTGAAGGTTTACCGGAAATGGCAACAAATTAGCAAAATATATATAGTAAATTGAACGAAATGGTCTAAACAATATAAGTTTAGTATGACTATCAAAATTTGAAGATTAAAAATTTTTTGTTTGAGAATCCTTTAAGAGATCAGTTACTTAAAATATTTAATTGAAAATTGTAGCGAGCGGTAATACTGGCGAACCGGCTGGTCGCCAAAGGCGGCTAGTATATAATAAATTTCAAAAACTCATAATAGAAAGACAACATTCACTATCGTTAAATTAATATTTTATGCGGCGTGCTGCGTTAATAATTCACCATACCATATAAAAATGGATGAAATGACAACAGAGCACTTCATTTTGTGTAAGCCATGTGAATGGGAAAATATATACAGCGCTATAAATAGATAAAACAAAATGTCGAATTTGCAACCGATGAGCTTTCACATGAAAACTCAACAGCTCATTTCATCATTGTTTGGAATGGGACACTACTCAGTTCTTTGAAAACAGATTAATATTCAATAAAAAAAATTAAAAAATGAAATGCATTCTTCTCCCTTTTTTGCGATAACTGATAACTAATTTTACTTCAGTGCAATTTAAACTGGAATGAACAAAAATCATTAAACGAATTGTGCACAACAAGCCAACTTTGAACGCTGATTCAGTTTAATGCGTTTGAATAAAATTACTACTATGCTGAAAAACAGAATGTGAAAAATACAAAAGGGTGAAGAGCTTTTAGATCTAAATTGCCTTTCCTTTATGTTGTATTTAACACTGAAAAATATCGGATCAGAATTTTATATAAAATTTTCTTGTCATTCCACGATCCTTCGCTGATAGAGATCCTTTAATTTAGACAATATTCAATTTTACGATTTGATCAATCATGCAGTGAACTGTATTTGAAATGGCAAGGAATCGAAAGAACTTGGGAGAATATTCATGATTTGTAAATGTTAATTAATAAGCATGAATTCATAGGATACCCGATACTTCTACATAAAAAAAACTGTCAAAGTAAATTAAAAAATTAAAAAAAGAAAACATCGTTCAAATTTCAGAAAGGTTTCTGCCATTATCACTACGGACTGATGTCCGATATTTTTCATTCGGAGACGCAACATGTGGCCATCGTATTACAAAGTTCTGATTACAGCATTTTAGAAAACATGATTGCAGCAAATGCGCCATGTTTACAATTATTGAATGAAGAGCATATACAAAAATGAAACTAATTTAGAAAAAAAATAAGGTTGCTCAAGTAGTTAGTTCTGACTTTTAAAACTATAGATTATAACTATGTAGTAAATAAGTATTTTAGAAAATTCAATAATAGTTTAATGTTACAAAATAATTCTTTTATACACTTAAATAGAATATTCATAATAAAAGAAATAATTTTTCAATTCAATCATTTCATATTTTTTTTCCTAAGAAATTCTACAAATTCCATTTTAGTCAAATTCCTGTAACAAGCAATTGCATCGTTATCAATATAAAATAGCTTTGA
>JAPMOR010068587.1:35340-59853 GCA_026543865.1 Argiope aurantia | reverse complement strand
AATTCATATGTTATGCGTCCTTTGCTCGAAATTATCCATCTATCATGCCAATTCCTTTTATATATATATATATATATATATATATATATATATTTGGTTTCGGTATGAATTCATATGTTATGCGTCCTTTGCGCGAATTTATCCATCTATCATGCCACTGCATAGTCGTCTCTCTCTCCTCCGTCTTTCTACCAACATCTGAAATAAACCTCATATATATGTATCAAAATTTGCTTCCTAACTAAGCAACTTAAAGAAATAAATGAAGTTAGATCATTTGTAAAATCTGAAATGCACACTTTGAGAAATATTTGTTATGAATGTTCAAATAAAAAGAATATTAAACTAGGATGTTTTGAAATGAGGAAGCGGAAGTATAAAATAACAATAAAAACCTTTTCCTACTAGAAAAGCCAAACGCTAATTCTTCTACCAATCGCTTAGTTAAATAACGAGCATACAAAGAAATAATATGAAAAATGTGTTTCCTAACTAAAGAAGATTAACTAAAGAAAGAAAGATAATATATTCATGTGTAAATTTGAAACGCACTTTTTGAAAACTGCTCTATGATGTTGAAGGAGAAAAAAATTAATCTATGAAAAATTAAATTCTGAAGTGAAGTACTTGATTACTTTTTTAATTAAGAGCGCGGTTAATAGTACGTAGAACGTTTTTAATAACAAATAGATGTAATTATAATGGTGTGGGAAAATTCACACATAATATTTATTGGCACAATATTTAATTTCAGGTTATTCTTATCCTGAGGAATAATGTAATTGAAGTGAAAACATATGTAAGAAGTAAACTTTATTATCTAATCCAATTCCAGTTGCTAAATGTAGTTTTATTACAGTTGAATACTGGATTATTTCGAATATTTTAGTATAAAATATTATTTAAATAATCTTTCCAGGCAATTCATTTTTAGTATTATAAAATTTAATTTATTTTTTTCTTGAGATTAATTTTGCGCATATTTTACCTTTTCGCTTAAATATAATATATATTAATTAAATAAAGAATGCATATTTGTATGTTATAAATAGCCACTGAAAGTGTTTCTCCGTCAGCATCTATTTGCTCTATGTATATACATAGAGTATACATAGAGCAAAGTAGTAGTAGTTAATTTTTATAGTATAGTAGTTAATTTTTTCAAAGTAGTTCTAAGTAGTTAATTTTTATACTTACTCCATCAGAAGTAAATAGTTATAATCTCAGACTTAACTATTTACTATTCTAAAAATCCGAATAAAAAACAATTTTATATCAATATTTGGGGGTTTTATGTAAAAGTTTATTTGTATCCTCCTTCTAAAATCTGAAGATATAATTGGTCATGGGAGAAACATGGAGTTTTTTAAGTTTATAAATGCTTTCCGAAAATTAACGCACGATTTGAATTTGCCATCATTCGTGCAATAAAGTTTTGTCAACCCTTTTAAAAAAACATTTAACAGCTGGTATTATAGGGTTAGTAAAAATGGCATACACGGTAGAAAATCGTGTTAAAAAGATTTGAATGAAATAAAAAAAATTCTTTAAATTTGATTTGAATTAAATAAAAAAAATTCTTTAAATTGTTACATTTTTATTGAACCATAAAGTGTACAGGATAGGGTTATATATGGAAGAACACTAGGGCAAATGGCCTCCACGGCTTTGCTGGCATATACACACTTTTTTGTCGAAATTTTCCATAACCGTTTTGCATACATGTGACTGAATTTCGTTGATATAGCCTTTAATGTCCTACTTCAATGTGACCGTGCTTGTGGATTTATAGACATAGACCTTTTACTTCATATAACACCATAAAAAGAAATCTATAGATGTTAAATCACATGATTTTGGGGTTCAATTCTCAAATTTTCCATCTGTGGCCAACAGATTTTCATTATTTTTTTAATATTGTTGAACAATGAAAATACGCTGTTCTATCGTGCAAAGCATTTTTACTAACCCTAAATTATCAGCTGTCAAAATGTTTTTAATAGGGTTGACAACATTTTTCTGTACGAATGATGGCAAAATTTATACATTATGTTAATTTTGGGACAACCTTTAGTAGCGTTTTTAAAACTTTAATTTTTAACTTTAATGATTATCAATATCAGTAGAAAAGAACTTAAGGAAACTTTGAATGAAATACTTGATGGTTTCTTTCTTTAAAAAATGTGTCTAGGGGACTATTTAAAAAAACAGTCTTTTAATGCTTACAAATTAAAATTAATAAGCTTCAAAACTCTTCAATTATAGGACAAGAATTTGCTGAGGGAAAGGAGAAAATGTCAACTGACGTTATTTTTATATTACTAAAATGCTTTTTCTACTCCTTATGCACATTTTTTAGGAGTTGAATGCATGAAAAATAATATATGAACAGTTCAAGGAAACGCATTAAAATTAAATGTCTAAATTGGAGAATCAATAAGGTTTGTCGTCTTGTTCAAAATTTATTTAGTAAGATCAAAGTAATAACCATCCGAGTAAATGTACCTGGTGTTAATTCTTTTACTTTTAAGCGTAGAGCTAGGATAAAATGGAAAGAATAAACCCTAGAGTTTCTTAGTAATCTCTGTTTTGCTAAGTTTGGTGCATATTTTGAAGAGAGAGTTCCTAGTAATAAGTGATAAGTAATTCTTTTAAAGAGTGATCCGAATCTTTGATCATTTTTAGGAAGGAAACTGTTTTTCTTTCTAGGAAATAGAGAATATCCTGGAGTTTTCAAGCCATAGGAACTTTTTGTTTAATTTTTGATTTGATTAAAATATTTTGGCTATTCTATGAAAACGTAATGTGATTTAAAAAATAAACTTTCCAAGGTTTGAAGGACAGGAAACTGTCTATCAACAATAGAAATTTTTTGGAACTGAGAGGTCACTGATGGCTTAACAATTCACTAAAATTTCAGCAATAAAGATGAATGAATTCGGTATGAGAAGGATTGTAACAATAAAATACTTAACTTGTAACAATTAGAGGTTTTAATATCAACACTGCTAAAACAAAATCAAGCAATTATAAAGTTTAAATAACCAGTAAGTAAAATGCAAAGTCAGCCATGATAATGACAATGCTCTTATAAATAAACAAATATTTTGAAAAAAAATTATAGTTTTTATTTATATTCAAACGAAATTTTATTTAATACACTCAAGTTAAAAACCAGTAAAATAATACTTATTCCATGCTAATTTGGCTCATTAAAATTTTAAATTATTGTATGCCAACGGATTCTAAAACCTTTCGCTAAAATAGAGAGGGAAAATGAAAGGAGGAAAAGCTTACATCTATATCTATACTTATAATAAAGCTCAATGTGTGTGTGTGTGTGTGTGTGTGTGTGTGTGTGTGTGTGTTTGTGTTGGCGCTCTACAGAACAGACCATTCAACCTACAGCTACCAAATTTGGCACGTGTATACCTTGGAGGCCGGGAATGTGCACCTGGGGGTTATTTTTTCGAATTTTTAACTAGAATTTTATTTATTTAAAAATTAAGCGAAATTTTGACATGTTTCTGCTATAACTGCCGAAAATATTACCGCACAAAAAAGATTTTTACATGAAGTTAAAGATAAAAAATTTATCTTTTAAATGATACTACTGTTTTAATCTTAAATTCAAATTTCTATTTTTAATGAATTTTTAAATAAATATTTTAACTTTGTTTTTCAATATTTTTTTTCGTCAAAAATAAAAATGAGGATTAAGCACGTTTCGCATTCTTGAGAAAAAAAATAGCTTTTTTCAAACTGTTGCCATCACATTGATTAAAGCTCTAACTGAAAATAAATTAAATCTTTTTGGAAATGAAATCTGCAAAAATATAATTTTCGTCACGTGTCTGTAGGAAATGAAACAAATATGAAATATTATTTTTTCTAAAAAATAAATTCAAGAAAAATTATTTTATGATCTTTTACACTCTCTATACAGGGTGTTTATTCAGTCCCGGATCCATTTTGATATTTAATGACTCATAA
Source organism: Argiope aurantia (assembly GCA_026543865.1). Taxonomy (NCBI): domain Eukaryota; kingdom Metazoa; phylum Arthropoda; class Arachnida; order Araneae; family Araneidae; genus Argiope; species Argiope aurantia. The sequence continues at coordinate 55,860 of JAPMOR010068587.1, read as the reverse complement.
AATAATGAAGATGTAAACAAACTTATGGCATTTATTGATGGAATAACTCATATATTTTCCTTTTCAGGTTTGAATATTTTTACTTTTGTAAATATCGTCTGCGCGTGTTTTTAATTTCAGATAATTTCATTTTCCAGTCTAAATATCTGTACTTTTCTAAATATCGTCTGCTTATTAATTGCATTTTTCTCTCTTTTGTTTTTGGCAACTATTGAAATGTTATGTTTACTTTTGATGTGTTTGTTCTATGTAGTACTTTTGTATGTGATGTTTTATTCGAGCGGATATTAAGGAGAATGCATACACCACAAGAGAAAGCACAGATTTTATGGTGGTCATAGAGTTAATTTCCAATCAACTAAATCACTGACTTTTAAGAGTTAATTTCAAATCACTTAAACTGACTGATTTATGAAGATTTGAATATCACTATTCAATAAAAAAAGGATAATTTTAGATTTTTCATCGATCGTTTCAAAGAAAATACGCCAATAAGCGCGCAGGTTTCTGAAGATTAATTGGCCTAAGATTATGAAAATGGTGAGTTTTTCTAAATTTTTAACATTTAAAACTTCATAAATAAGTCTTAGTTGATCGTGGAAAATAGAAACATTCATTCATTTATTTAAAATTTGGTGTGTCCAGAATATTTCTCAGAATATGATACCTTACTGCATTAAATTTAGACTTCATAATTTTTGAAATATGTTTATAAGCAGGAACAAAATATTATTATTGATTTCATTTCAATACTTTTGAAAACAAAACTAAAAACTGAATTTTATACTGAATCTCAGAAATTTTTGTTCAATTATTGTTTGAGATATTACATAAACTATGAAAAATATTTTGTAGTTAACATAAGACTTAAATACCGAGCTATTCTGTTTGCAATACTCATATTCAATAATAATAATAATTAATAAATAACAATAAAGATGATTAATAAAATAAAACGCTTGGTTTTATTAAAAAATATCTTTATATTAATTGCAATTTCATCATTTCCACTTAAAATTAAAGTTGAAGTTTTACCGGAAATGGCAACAAATTAGCAAAATATATATAGTAAATTGAACGAAACGATCTAAACAATATAAGTTTGATATGACTATCAAAATTTGAAGATTAAAAATGTTTTGTTTGAGAATCCTTTAAGAGACCAGTTACTTAAAATATTTAATTGAAAATTGTAGCGAGCGGTAATACTGGCGAACCCGCTGGTCGCCAAAGGCGGCTAGTTTAACAATAAAGTAAACTCGGATTATTCGAGGATTTACGAGGCGTAAATATTGCAGGTAATTCGCAATGCTATCGGAAAAAGATACTAATTCACAATAAAATAATTTAGAGCCTTTTTTTATTTCCTGCAAAGTGTATAAGCATTAAATTATGATGAATGAATGAAAGCTTTATTGTTCTAAAAATTTGAGGATTTACTTTTGTTCAAAGTAGTAATGATTTTTTTTAATGTTAAAATGCTTCTTTTTTACTATGACATTTTATTTTTTGACAACAATCTGAGATTAACACCAGTGGATAATCTAGAGTTTGCTCTTTCTATTTATTTTTTTTTTCATTTAAAGAGTTGCTGTAAATGTGGGACGTCTTAAAAATATTATAAATAATATTTTTAAAATATATAATTATATAATTTAATATTTTTAAAAAATAATACTGATGATGATTTTTTTTACTTAAAAATATTATTATTCTAAATGTATTACATGAAATAATTAGCAGAATTTGAGCCAACTCTTGAATTAGCCATACAAGAAATCAATACTCAATTTTGAATTAAAATAAAATAATGCAGTCAGAAACAACACGCGAAAAAAATTGAACGAAGAAGTTTCTAATAAGGCAGAAATCAAAGTATGTCGAAGAATATCGAAAATGTACTCATCTTTTCGCGTCTCACTACGAAGAAGTTTCTAATAAGGCAGAAATCAAAGTCAAAGTATGTCGAAGAATATCGAAAATGTACTCATCTTTTCGCGTCTCACCCCTTCGTGAGATAGAATCGCAGAAAACTGGTAGTCTCAAAATACTAAAATAAAAATCAAAACCAGGTGAAACCATTGAGAACTTGCAAAAACTGTAAAATACATCTTATAAAACCCATATTAAACGGTACTACATAACATCTTTAATTTAAACGCAAGTAAAATAAGCTGAGTAACAGAAGCAAAATTGAAAGTATATGAAGAAAATATTTTCAACTTTGATAGATGTAATTAAATAGTAAAATAGGTTTGATATTCAACAGAGAAAAAATATTGTTATAAAATGTCTCGAAATTAATTTTTAGAAAAATGAATTAAAATTAGAAAACTAGCTAGATAAATAAAGTTTATCCTAATGAAAAGTAAATGTCTCATATTTTAAGATAGTGCAAAAGTAATTTTTGTGCAATGATTTGCTTAGAAGTTATGGCGGGAAAACGTGATAACTTTAACCCCATTTCATCACCTATAAAGGATAGTTGAACGTTTTAAATGCCTCGATAAAACCTTCTAGTTACTATGGAATATGTGAAACAAACTTCATTTGAATCTCGGAATATTATAAGGTTTGAACATACTTAAAAATGAATAAGCAAATTTTCAATTATATATAAATAGATTAATAAGAATTGAAATATTCAATAATGGGAAATTCAATGCCATAATATAAAATGTGTTTAATTTATGTGGTGAAAAAGATTGAACATAGTTTAGCGATTATTGTAGCAATTAACTTTTTCATGTTTTTATACATTTTCTTTCTGTTTGCAATCTTAGGAAATGTTACTTTCAGGTAAATTTTTCATTCCATGTAAATAGCATTTATGTCATATCATTGTAAAACAAAAATAAATCAATCATTGATTTTTTTTAGTTAAAAATTAAAGAATGATAAATTCGATTCATCTAAAAATCAACTAAATGTGGTCCTTGTAGAAATGAATAGAACTAAATATTTAAGCAATTAATTCAGGGAAATCCATTTGTTCATCTGTCTCATGATTAATTCTATAATTTCTAATTCATTATTGATGTTTATTTCAAATTTATCATTAATTAATTTATTAGTTATTTAAATAAGAAGTTATGCAAAAAATTAATATATTTTGGTATTAAGATATTTTTTAGTGTTTTGTTATGTATTCAAAGAAACATAAGTCTATTAGAAATTATGTTTGGAATTTAGATAAAGAAATTGCAAGGAGAAAATTGTTTACTTGAGAATAATAAAATTATTAATAAAAGTTTTTTTTTCCTTTATTGTAAAAACATTCAATGAAAAGGAAAGTAAGGGCATACATTTCTATCTATTTAATTGAAAAATGCATATTTAATGAAAATTTGGATTTTCAACTTTAATAAAAATGCATTATCAATTTTCAATTATTTTTCCTAGAAAATTACTTTTGTTTGAAATTAATTATAAATTGAGAAAATGTTGCAAGAAAGAATATTGCTTGGATATCAGTTCAAAAACATCGATACGAAAATAAAAATGCTTGCAAGCTGAAGATTGCTCATGATGCTATGATTCCATTAAGCAAGAAATTGTTTTTCGAATCTTTAACTTTAACACTAAGATTATATTCATAATAGCTTAGTATACTATTAAAATTATAATTTTAGAAATTCCTTCATGTTTCTTTTTATTCCTTCTTTTTCACTTCTTATCTTCTTTATATTTGCTTCCAATTTATCAAATTCATAATTTAATCATCGCAGTTTTATTTTCTATCAGTTCTGAGACTGAAGGTACAGAGTAATAATTTTTGTTTTCATGGCTTATTTTTTATGTTCAATTATAACTTCATTCATCATTTATAAGTGAAAACTTAATATTTACTAACTTATTAACACAGTCATTAAGAAATAAGTATTTAAGAAACAATCTGTAATTAGTTGAATTTATTTTTTGACAAAATTTAATATGTTCATAATTTTAAAAATTACTTCACAAAGAAAAATACGACGGTAAGTATGCAATTATAGTTTATATTTTATATAACTCAGAAAAAAAAAGAAGATAACAATATCATTGCTTCCCAAAAAGCATATCTAAGTGAGAGAAAATAGAGTTTTACTGGCGAACATACAATTTGGTCAAGAACATTTTTACATGTATGGTGGGGAAATATTTCAAGAGAGTTAAAAAACAAATGAAATTTATATTCAAAAATACAATTATCAAATTTTCAATTAGTGCTGTCAAATTCTTTTTGATTAGAAATTTAAAAAATTTAAGCATAGAGACTTGGATAGCTGCCCAGAAGACCAGTGTATCCTAAAGCACTGCCATAGCCGTATCCAAGACCAACTCTGTTGTATGCCAAACCATATGGATTCAATCCATAATCGTAACCGAGGACTGGGTTATAGGAAGGAACTGCAGCAGCTACGCCACGAGCCAGAAGACCATCAGAGACAATACCAGCAGCGAGTGGTGCGTTGTGGACGACTGCTGGTTCATTGGTGTGTACTTTAGCCCTAAGCCCAGCGTGGTCAGCGACGTAATGCACCTGTCGTCCAATTCCCCTGGCATCGAGATAACCGTATCGACCTGCAACTGCACCGCCGTGATCTCTAACTACTTCAGCGTGTTCGTGACGATGAGGCTCCCTGATATAGTATCCGGCTCGGTAGGGACGAGCGTAGGGATAAGCCTGGAAAAAAAAATCATAAGAAATGATGGAAATTAATAAAGAGCATCTTTGATAGAGAAAGATTATATAGAATTTTATTCGACTTTTTGTTCAAGCATTTTCCTAAAAACCCAATAAAAAATGAAGAAAATTATTGATTGATTTTTCTTGTATTTTAATATGGCATTTTGTATGTTCGTCTTTTGCCTCCTTGTGTTTGAATTCAAAAATATTTTTTTAATAAAAATTGGCATCAAATGTAAGTCAGTTTTTTTTAAGTATTTTTTTTATAAGTTCTTCGATAAAATTTGTTTATTCTTCTTTAAATTGTGCTTCTATATTGCGCTTATGTAGGCAATAACTGAGGGTTTCCATACACTTCTAACAATAACGATTCATTCACAGCTTAAATTATTGTATTAGGTGAATAGAATTTATTACTTGTTTTATAAAAAGCTTAGCAGTATTTTGTCTCTGTCACTCCCTTTCTTTCTTATTTTCTTCTTGTTCGAAAAATTACATCAGAAATAATTCTTCATTGAAAATGCTTAAAGAAGTTTCGTTAAATATTACACATTTACCTATCAATTTTTCGAAAATAAATCTGTAGCATAACAGCAGTTGAAGATTCTGTTTGTAATAGAAGAATATATGCATCTGTAATAATAGAATATTTGTAGTAATAGAAGAAATAATATAACCATATACTACCTGAAACATCGTTTTCTAAATCTTGAGATAATTGTCATAGGCAAAGAATTAATAAAAATATTTATTTGAAATTACTTTAAAACTGAAAATTTTCTAAGCTAAGAATTATCTAAACTAAAGTGAATCATTAAAAGTCATTAAGAACGCTAAGAAGTAATAAGTTTGTAAATAAATGTCTCGTATTTCAGTTAAGAATATCTGAATCGAATTTAAACATTTTATAAATAAAATTCTTAACAAAGAACTATTCCACCTTTTATTTCCATTATATACAATTCATACTTACACCATAAAGTAATTGACTGGCCTGGGAGAGTGTAATGCATGCTAATACTGTCAGGAGAAACATCTGAAAATAATTAATATCATCATTATATGTGCATTAATAAATAGAAAAATAGAAAAAATATGCTAATAATTTGATTCAATCATTATCTTTATATTGCAAAAAATATTCAAAAATTGAAGTTCTTGATGAAGGTACTACTTTAATATATACACATAAATCTAAATCTCTTCTTGATATTATGCTCGAATTGAAGTAAAAAAAAAACAGATCATAGCCATACAATACTTTTTGGTGATTATATATATATACATACATTTTAAATTATTAAAAGAGAATGACATGTTATTTAATTGGAAAAATTTTGATCATGGAAAATGTGTTTAAAAAAAGAAACCTTTCAAACTTTAAAGAAAATAAGTACCATCAGCATTAATTCACAAACAAATTTTAAAATTTTAAGGAGATGTGAACTTCTGCTCTAGATGATATTAGCGAATATTTTTATATCGAACATATTTTAAGATTTTTTCTTTCAATATTTATTTTTAAAATTAGCTTTCAATAATAAAAAACCAACGTAATATGCATAGGTAATGTATTTTAATATCGTCGTAGCGGAAGTGTACTAGAACAACGAAATGTTTTGCTGTAATATATATTTAAAAACATTTTTAAAATGTATTAAAATTAAAGAAAAAACAAATTAAAAACTAGAATAAATATCGTTGAAAAGTCTTTTTATTTTTTAAGAAGTGTAAAGTTGATTTTAATAAATATAATATTTGAAGAAAATCGTTGTATTTTTGTAAATTTTCAGGTAAAAATCTTAATATTTTGGAAACTTTTTCTTAGTGCACTCCTATTAGTGCACTATTTAAGACAAAGCAAAAAGTCAAATATGTTAAGTCCAACGATATGTCCTGTAAATCATTTCGGTCGCTATTAGATCACCCATGACAAAATTTACAAATAATATGTCAGGGTCTAACATTATCAACTAAACAGATTTGAGATTGTTATAAAGATTTTTCTAAGATATTTGAAATAAAGGTATTACGACTTTGAAACACATACAATTTTGCTATCATTTTTTTTTTTTTTTGTCTTTTAAAGAAAACTTTTTATAATAAAATAAATTTTGTAAACATATAATATGTCTAGAATATCTGAAATAAATTTATTGTAATCTAAAATCAAATATATATAAATATTATATATAGACATTTTCACTATCTGTTTATTACCTTTCAAGAGAAATTCATACAATAACCTTAAATTTTAATACCTGAATTTTGGGTAAAAATGAGGAAAAAATTTACCTATACTTACTTTTAACGTTGTTATGACTTTCTTCTAAAAGACAAACTGCTTTGTTGTAGAATATGAAGATGTGATAGGCCATGTTCTTTGTACGTCCTTTTATACCCAAACTTGCCATTCATTATTCAAAACCTTTAACGATGCGATACATTCCAGTCAAAATCAAACAGACAAATCTTGTTTCTGATCAATTTGATAGAATTAGGAAGCATAAGTTCCGATTGATATCTCTGGACTTGAATACATTATTTTCAGTAAGTTTTCATAAAACATTTAAAAGATAAAAGTGAACAATCTTTTAGGACGAAGTTAAGCAAGAAAAATATTTTTATGAGTTGAATTTTTCCCCAAGAAGAATTCTTTTTTCAATTTCAGAACGTTCTTTTAAATTGTGTTCAAAAATAAAGAAAATAAGAATAACTCATCAACATTATATCATACTTAGAAAAGTATCCTCAGGTCTTATGAACTTATAATGCATGAAATCATTTATATCGATAACTGTATAATTTAGTTTTATTATCCTATTTTTGAGAGCAACATTAAGGTTTGAATCGACTTCTAAATTTTTGACCGATAACAAGTTTGGACCATAATTAGAAGATTCGAAGACAATCCCCTTCTCCTTTCATGGCTTCTTCATACCTTAGTGAGATCATTTAATTTTTCTTGAAAACTTATAAGAGATCCTCGACGTCAGATTTAAGGAATCTAAAACCAACTACTATTTTTACAAATTGTTACTGTACTTCTCAAAACTTAAGTGAGGACACTTGGTTTTCTTGAGAACTCAGTAGAGGCCTTTAATTGACACATCGGTTAAAACCAAATTTTAAACAAATAGTTTTATTTTAGATTTTTCAAACCAAGTTCAGTTTTCGAGATAACTATTATAACTTTATTTCGCAACACATAAATAAAAATATTGGTCGGTTTTTTTTATGACTCATAAAAAGACTCATAACTCAGGAAATCAAATTTAAGCAATGGAGAACTAACTACTACTTTTATGGGTTTTAAGTTGATTATGACTTATCTAACAGTTTTCTTAACTTTTATAGAAATGGAAAAACATTTTTCTTTTTGTAATTTATGTCTATAACTATTTATTACAGTCCATATTCTGAATTCCTGTCATACCATGAATAAAATAATACTCCAATTAGTATAAAATTGTTTAATTATATAATTAAAATTTTAAGTAACATTTGCATAGCAATAGTTTATCTTGAAATCATTCTTTGATGTTGCATTAACTTAATTAATTCCATTTCTTCCTCGAATAATATACCGGAAGTGGTCACTCGAAACTGTTTCGCATACTCTCCAATTAAGGGCTTCTCCCCTGCCCCTACATATAATTATGGATCTCGAGTAATGCTGAAAGCTCTTTGCGTGGCATTTGAGAGCAATATTTATGAAAAACAAATTTTTGGAGTGAATTTGACATTTTTTCTGAATTTATCTGCAAATATGAACTTTGGACAACTTTTTTTCTTTCGAATGGAATCAAAATTTGACACGGAATTACAACTATAGTCAGAACATGATTTGTAGAATTTCATTTACAATTTGTTTTAATGTATAAATAAAAAAAATAAAGAAATAAAGAAAATAAGGAACCATATGCGTAATTTTTAATTTTACACGTATAGTTTCCAAATGTTTTATTCAAGAAATATTATAGTTATATTATTATAGAATTATTGTATATAAAAATCCTATGCATTAATTTGATCATTTGATTAAATTAGATTTCAATCAACTAAAAACAGTATTTTTCTATTAAGTACAGGTGCACAAATTAAAACAGTCAAACATAAATTAAAATTTATATCAAAGCAAGTCAGCTGGAAATGAATATTTACGCTTGAATCATACTGAAGGACGGTGTAGGATAATTTTATCTATCAGTGACATCAGAATAATGTTACATATTTTTAAAAATGTTAGTCCATATCTGATTTTGAAGTATGCTGGAAATTTAAAATGTAAATTTAAACAATTTAATTATGTCACAGCAATAATCAAATAAATTATTGTCTTTTGGAAGGAGTATAAAAGGAAATTATCAAGTTATTGTCAAGTATATTTAAACTTTTCTCAGGAAAGAGAATATCATATTCTTGCAAAGGTAAGCTCTTTAAGACTATACAGTAAAATTATTTCTGTAAAGCAGCTTTTGATAAACAAACTTACTGTATGGTGACTTTAATTTTATGCAAATTAAAATATTTATTGAGTGATAAAAATTTTGTTAAATATTTTATTGAAGTTTTTCATTTTTATTAGTTTAATTCATTTCAGTTTTTTTTAATTCAGTTTAATTCTATACCAAACATAATTTATTTCGAACTTCTGAAGAAATTCTTGTAAATAATCGTGTATGCACATTTATTTCATCAAAATGGTATCAAAAAGGAACGAAATAATAAGTAGTTAATTAACAATTTGATATTTGAACAATTAACATTAATTAATTAACGATTCAATGAAATTGAAGAGAAATTTCGTAAAAGATGACTTTACAACGAATATCTGCATATAAAAGTAAAATAGTTTAATCTCCTGATATAGTTATATTTATTTGACTAGCACTAAAATTGTTGTACTTCAAAATTCAAAAAAGAAGTTTTAAATATCTTTACATTAAGCAGAAAAATTATTAGTTTTAAAGGAAAAAGAGTATAAATACAAGTTGTTGACAAACCTAGATTAAAAACTTCCTGAAAATATTTATTAGATTCCAGGTTTGATTATTGGATATATTTAATAAGTCACATTATATTAATAAACATTGTGAAAAGAGTTTAGATCAGTGATCTAAGTATTAAAATCATTTAGTATGGAAAAAATAAAATTGAATTCTCATGTTGTTTGCGTTAACATAAGCATAGAATTAATTATCTCCAAATATATGAAAAATTATAAGACTAAACATTGGGATTATATGGTTAAAAAATTAATGAAACTTTTTAGATAGTTTTTTAAATAAATGTAGAATAATAAAGTCTATCAGCTCCTTCAAATTGATTTATTTTGTAAAGTTAAATTTTTATCTTTTCTGTTTCTAAATAAATATCTATAACTGTCAAAAATATTTAATGTCCTTAAAAATTTGATATCTAATAATTATTTACAATATGTAATTTCATATTTACAATACTATAATATTAATGACCAAATATTTATGAAGACCTTATATGCATATAGAAATGATTAAAATTTACATCGAAGTATTAAAAATTATTAGAATTTCCTTTAAATAATAATTTAATAAAAATTATTATGTATTTCAGATGTTTCTTCTAATCGTACTCTCTTGCATTGCCTTGGCACATGCCAAGCCTTCTGCACCTGTGAGTATATATTTTGATTATAAAAATCAAAATAAAATTATTTACATCACAGTAGTGAATACCTAAAGTAAAATAATAATGTCTGTCGGTCATATAAAGAAGTCAATTCTCAAACAAAGTTTGAAAGAAACGTACAATTACAGTAATTATAATCTATCAGAGTAATAATAAGAGTATGCTTACAGTAATTATAATCTATCAGAGTAATAATTAGAGTAAGCTTACAGTAACTATAATCTTTCAGAGTATGCTTACAGTAATTGCAATCTTTATAATTTTGCCATTAAATAACTTTATGAGGGTACAATAAACTATTTATATTGATTAGTGTAAATAGATTTTTTTAAGCAAGTAGATAAAAATGTCCACGTATATATTTCCTAATTGAAGATTAAGGTTAATTTAACAAATAATGCTTAATACAAATTATATATAATTATGACAAATATAAAGCAAGAAAAGCGACAAAATAAAGGCAATTATTTTAAGGATGAAATAACATTATTTTTAGTAGTATCAAAATATTTTTATTTCTGTTACTTTCTGCTATTACATTTTTATTATGTTATTTTGTGTTATAAAGATGTAGCTTTAATTTAAATATGTTGAACACCAATATATTAATTGCTTGAATCATATATGGATTGTTTAAAAGAATAATACAAATATTACAACCACAAATAAAATAATAAAACAGTATTTCCCAAATTCCTATAAAGATATGTCTTTTTCATAGGAATACAAGAATATATATCGGTAATATCCAAAAAATGATATATGACTATATTTTCTGTCTTTATATTTCTTTGAAATAATTCTTGAAACGAATTGTTATAATACTATTATTTCCATATTTTCTACCATTTCTTGCATTTCGTTTTATGTATTTTGTATGTTATTTATTATTTTGCTTTTTCTTATATATACAGATTATGATATTCTCTCACTTCGGCCTTTGACTCTCACATATATATAATAAAATAGTTTTCATTACAAGTATTTTTTTATATTTATATAGAAAAAAAATAGAAGTAAAAAAATACTGTTTTTTTTAAATTTCAGATTTTTCATCCTCATAATCCTCAACCTTACAATTTCGGATACTCTGTTAAGGATCATTTCAGTGAACAGCACAGGCATGAAACTGGCAACGGTCTTGGTGCTGTAGTGGGAAACTATGGTTTCACAGACGCAAGAGGAATTGCCCGTCAGGTGAACTATGTTGCTGACCACGCCGGATTCAGAGCTCAGGTCAAGACCAACGAACCAGGTACTGCCAATCAAAATCCTGCTGCTGTTCAAGTGATTTCTCACCAGCCTGCTGTTGTTAAAGTAGTTGAACCTTTACCCGTTCATCATGTGGGAGTGGTTCCTGTCCCAGCTGTCCATGGTTTGGATACTGGATTTGTTTTCTGAGAATATGATGATATAGTTTTTAAAAAAACCGAGGAAACAAAAAAAAGCAGATTAATCAATAGAGTTAAAGTAGTTGAACCTTGTTTGCTCATCCAGTTACTGTCCCAGCTGTCCATGATTTTGGAGCTAAATTGATTTTCTAAGAATTATGAAGATGCTGTTAAGGAATTCGTAGAGCACGAAGAAAGCAGATTAATCAACATGTAATTTTAAATATCATTTTTATTTTTCATAATTCTTTTTTAATGTAAATTACTCAACAGTAATTAATTAACAAGCATTTTTTTTATATGTGATGAACAACAATCATAATATGTAATATGTAAGATTTTTCTTATAATTTTTAGACTCAATTGGATTTTTTTGAATGTACCAGAAGCTCTTGGGTAGAAAATAAAAATCTTTTTTAACATATTTTTTTGTGTGTTTTACTTTTTGAAGAAAATATATTTGTTTTAAAATACGTTTAGTTTGTTAAAAAGATTGCATAGCAGTAAAATGTAAGCAAAATTTAATAATAAAATTTAAGTAAATTAAAAAAATTGGTTCCGTTTAATTAATATTCCTGATTCTTTTGGAACTGCCTGGTACTTAATGAAGTTATTGTTAAAATAATATAAAATTTGATTATAAAGTACTATTTTCATTCTAAAATAGTACTAATTGATGTGTTGTTTATTCAGTTATTAAATTATGGAGAATTAGAGCTGTAAAATTACTTTAAAATATACAGAAATTCGGACAACAATTTGTTTTACTCATTGCCTTTAGTCAATGACAAATTATTGAAACTCATTAATTTTGTATCAAATCCTTCATAATAAAAAAGAATCTTTAAAGGAAATTGCCATCTACCATAGTTTCTATATATATTCTCACAAATCTGTTCAGTTAAGTTTTTTATTTTTCTTCTTGTTTCACGTAACATAAAAGTCCATCTCAGTAGTTTTATATAGATTATGCTCTATATAGTTTCCGTGAATTTGCTAGATCTGAGTGCAAATAGGAATATAATGCATATCAAATGTTCGAAGGTCGTTGGTTTTCCAAATATTGACAGATCATAATAAAGAACAAGAGTGCAGAATAAATTGAATTAATTACAAAAATTTATGCACAAACTTAGTTACTTTTTGCCAAAGTTGATATGAATATTCAGGCATTTGTCACAGGTGGCTCCGATTACCACGCCCATCTTCAAAGAATTTTGCCTCCAGTGGATAAGTAAGATGGTTCTAAGCATAGATTAATAGCTTAATATTGGAAGCTATGAATTCCTTACCTTTTCTTGATTTCGAGGGAGAAATGAAAATCTTTCGGTTGTAAGTTGAGACCATATGTCAAGTGATCAAACGCATGCCATTTATAAAGCTCCAGAAACTTCTGGTTATAAAGAAATTATCTCGACACTTTAGTCAATTATAAATCTCTATTAAGCTACATTCCATATTATATGCTATAAGTAAACAAACTTTGATCGAAAATTCAATTTTACCAATTCTTGCTATTCATTAAAAATTTCTTGGGTGGCTTTAACTTTTCAGTTATTTTTGTTTTATACTAAGTTAAAAGAAATGAATTTTTCGGTTCATTTTATTATTTTTCTCTTCTTAATAATATGGTACATATTTAAGAAAAAAAAAAGGTATTGAGAAAGGATTGAGCTGAAGATTCAATATAGTAATATTATAACTACTTCAACTCATATTAAACCATTATTTTTCTCAACAATAACCAAACAATTTTAAGCAAGAAAGTCATGATTATTACAAGTTTTTATTGTTTCCATAGCTAATAATTGCTCTAATTTAATTTAGCTTTAGTTAGAAAAAAATAATTAAAAAGCAAGTATTGTTTATTCATTTTGATGTTTTATAGTCACTATATTTAGGAAATCATTCTCACCTTTTTTCCCTCAACTGTTTATTCAAGCTTAATAATAACTCTAGACCTTTTAAACAAAACATAAATTGAAAAAAAAATTTTTAAAACTATCCAAGTTTCTGGAAAACAGAATTCAATAAGATTAAGTTTAAACATCTATATGCAAACTTATATAACAACTATTTTTTACATACAACCAAAAAACTATATGGTAAAAATCAGTTGTAAATTTTCCTTTTCTAAAATTAATATTGTAGTAACACACACACCTACTTAATTTCGATGTCACTAATGAATTTCACGGCCAAATGGCCGTTTTTAAAAATATTTTATGCAAGAAATCTGATTTAATAGCTTAGCACCTCATGATATTCATAATAAAGCATTGTATCTTTCTGTTGTGATATTTTCATATTCCTCAGAATTCAAGTAAAAAAATAAACCATACTGTAATTTTGAAAAACCTGATTTTCTTTTCAAAAATTATCTAAACTTGATGAGCAAATGTTTAGCGGAATCATCATATTTACAAACAAGCATTGATTAAACAATAAAATTTTCATTCACTTCAAAGTAAAAAAATTGGAGGCTTACCAATAAAATTATAAAATAAAAGAATGGAAGAGGGCTTGGCTTTTGAAATCCCCTCTCGTATAATGTCTTCGTGTCGCAAAATATTTGTCTGATCATTTTGAAATTTTCATAACACTCAAAAACAGGTCCACAGATAATTTTAAACACAAAATTGAAAATTCGATTTTAAAATACCAAGTCCCCCTTAAATATCATCTAAGTATTTTTAGTATTTTCAATGTATATTTTTGTATTCTAATAGAGGTAAATCATATTTATAAGTGACATAAATATTCACTTCCAAAGTATCATAAATATCCACAAAGTCCAAAATCGGCATTTTCACCTATTTTAAAATACCAAAGTCTTTTTAACTATTGAAACTGCTTTAGCTGTCGATGAGAGTATCCCAAACCGTCTCCATATCCGTTGACGTAGCCACAGTACATATAACCAAGGACAAATCCATCCAATGCCTGACGATATCTATTTACTCCATAGCCGTAACCGATGTTAGAATAGACACGTGGCTGTCGAACCCCCCCCCCCCCCCTCTGACGAACTACGTCACAGATAAGCTGGAGAGCTTTTTGACAAGTGAACACGTAAACAACCTTGAACCCGTTCGGTCAACGGAGATCATGGAATTTATGAAAAACGTTAAGCCGAATAAATCGTCAGGATTTGATTTAATTACAAATCGCATGATTAAAAACCTCCCCCTTAGATTTATTTTATATTTAACTTTTATAATAAACAAATTAATGGAACTTTGTTATTTTCCCGATTGCTGGAAAACAGCTGTGGTTGTCCCTATTCCAAAACCAAACTCCGATTTGACTTTACCTCAAAATTTCCGTCCCATCTCGCTACTTAGTAGCTTGAGCAAAGTGTACGAATCTGTGCTTCTCAAACGCCTGAATGAATTTCTCAGCGACAATAATATTTTAATTTCAGAACAATTCGGATTTCATAAAAATCTGTCGACGAATCACCAGCTAATTCGTGTTACAGAATTGATTCACAGTGGCTTTGTGAAGTCTCAAACCACAGGTGCACTTTTTCTGGACGTAGCCAAAAAAATGAAATTTGATGAAATTTGGCACGAAGGGCTTTTATTCAAGTGCATGCGACTTGGATTTTCGGCGCAATTTGTCAAAAATTTACGCTGATACCTACTTTCTCTAATTTTCGGGTGCGAGTTAATGATGTAATGTCTTACCCCAGACCAATCCTGAGCGGTTGTGCGCAAGGGAGTTTACTCTCTCCAACTCTTTTTAATATTTATGCTAACGATCTACATAGAGCTAGTAATTGTCACTTAGCAATTTTTGCAGATGATATCGCCATCCTAACACAGCATAGGGATCCAAACATAGTCATATCAAACATACAACAGTACATGACCATTTTACAGTGCTGGCTCATCGGCTGGTAAAAAAAAGTCAACCCAAGTAAATGCGCGTGCCTCCTGTCCTCTAAAAAACTGGTAATGCCTGACTTAGCCTCAATCCAAATTTTTGGCCAATCCGTCCCCTTTGTAAATGAATATAAATACTTAGGGTTAGTTTTAGATGCACAATTAAGCTTTAATAGTCATATTAAAGCAGCCTTTACCAAAGCTACAAGAACGGGTGTTAAACTCAACAGCTTAATTTCTCCTAGGAGCAAGCTATCGATTAGGCTCAAGCTTCTGCTCTACAAAACTATTTTAAGACCAAGTCTAATGTATGGCTCCCAAATTTGGGGGGGCTACTTCCGCTACTAACATTAAGAGGTTGCAAGTTTTTCAAAATAGGCACCTGATGAAGATTGTAGACGCCCCCTGGTCTATCAGGAGGACAATTTTACATGACGATCTCAAAATTGAACCTGTTTCGGAATTTATTAGAAGAACATCACTCAAATTCTTCGAAAAACTGCCCAGATTCGTAACAAGTTACTTAATTTACCTGCACATGATCCAGCAGTATTCAGCTCGAGGAAACGACCGAGAGCTGCGATAGACAATGTCTACATTAACTTTCCCTCAGTTCAAAAGCTGAGAACTAATTAACTCTGTTACCAATCTGGTGGATTAAACTTTTCAAAATTATTTGTTTTGGCCTAAGTTAGCTACGATGAGCTACACGCGTGAAATTTCTTGAATTTTTTTTTTCTTCAGAAAATTTATTTAAAAAAGAACAGTCCCCATAGTTAAGGCACGTGCAACGTAATTCCATTAAATTTCTCTGTATTTTATCCCATAAATAATATTATATTATTTTAATCAATTAATTATATCATAAATAATAATAATATAAATTAAATACCGAATCTCATGACGTTAGAGCTTTATTGCTCTCGTCCAAACTAGTTTCAATTAAATTTAACTTTTCCCTAAACTAACAAATTAAAGTAACTATTCCAAATTATGATGTGGAGGTGCTCGTGACCACTTTGTCACATCGCGGAACTCCGAAACATCACGACGTTACCGTTGCCGATGTTAGAATTAGACAAGAGCTTGGGGAGTTCTGTGAGCACTTGGTTGATTAGTGTGAGCAGGAAACCTATATCTATATAGTTTATGCGACGTCTGATTTCCCTGGATTTTGGTAACCATAACTATCTCAAAATCCAAGCTTCAACAAGCTGCTGACGTAGGTTATCCCTGATACACTATCCGACTAAAGTCCCATTCGACGTTGCCTCTACGGATATGGTCGTAAATCTGCCATCTGACCCACTTTAGGACCACTCTCATCTATGGACGTTGATCGGGAGCTTCCCGCAAACTGTCGATAAAATGAACAGACATCAAACAACCCTGGAAAACCACAAATGAGGGGAAAGAGGACAAAATGCAGTGGAATATGGTCAGCTTCGAACATGAGGATTAATCTTAAAGTAAAAGTACTGACATCAAAGAAATTATTTAGTTTATCATGGCTGAACCACAAAAGGCTGTTGAGTCCAGCCCTTTAGCCACTCAAAAGCATTCAGAAAAATAGGAATGACCGGAATACCAGAAAAACAGAAGCGTTATATCAGAATTGTACACTTTTTGACGTTTTATGTTAAACACTTTATGTAGTTTAGGAACACAATTTAAGAAAGGTAAAAAAATTATAAAGGTTATCAAATTTTCTGTACTATAAAGCTTAACAATATAACAAACTTTTTAGGACAACAATCGTTCTCTTTCTTTGGAGAGCCCATATATTCTGCTGCTATTATTAAAAATAATATTTCAGGCAATTATGTGTGAAAAACCAACAAAATAACGCAAAACATTAAACAAACGAATTCTTCTGCAATAAATTTTAAAGATTCGGGATTCGAAGTACTATAACCTTTCAAATTCCATGGCTATATGTATGATAGGCTTGTCTGGAAAACTAAGATATGCACATACATACATGTATCAACAGTTGCCTTTAATAATGTAAAATTTGAAATTTTCATTGTTTGCATAATTAAATTCGTATAGCATATCTAATAGGCTAGGGATTAATTAACAAATTCTTTGAAGCCTTATCGCAGACACTCTATTATTCCATTTTTAAATTGATCATCTTGAAGATAAAATCTAAATGTATGTAATTTGTCCAAATGCTATATGTCCAAAATTGTCTGCATTACATATTTAAATATGATAAATGACACATGATTCATACTATACGTGCTTAAAATTTTATTCGAATGATATCCGTAAACAATTATTTTTCTATTTATTTTTCAATGGAAATAAATTTCATTTGTATGAATTTCAAATTTAAAAATAACGCATCTCCAAAATTTAGAAAATTTCTATCTTCTAAATCGAAATTCAATTATTAATAGTAGTATACACTCCTGATTTACTTCACCCATTCCTCCCTGGAGTACTCTTCCACCATTATGTGGCAGCAAAACAGAACTTCGGGAAATCACACCCAAACAAATAGCATTCCCACATATTTTTTAAGTTTTATCAAAGAAGATATTTACTGGACTAAATTTCCTTCTTCGGACCTTTAGAGGTTTCCGGAATGATGGAAATGATCTTACAAATCTAGAGCATTTGGAAGTAGAAACCACAAGAGCATCTGCTATATTCTGTGTATAATAGGCTGGGCTGATTTGTATGAGCTGCATTAATTTTTCCATAATAATTTTCCTATGCAATAATGTGAGGTATTTCTCAAGTGGTTGATTTTAATTAGATAAAACGTACAATTAAAAGCAAAAATATAATTTTTAAATATTGCTGTGTACCTATTTTGTCTATGATTATTAATTTATAATTGGAACTTCCTATAAAGCACGGCTATTGATTTAAATATAAGTTGGTAGTTGTTTTTTTTCACTTTAAACATCTGTAAATCTTGTATCAAAGCTCTATAAATATATCACATACTTATATCTCCGAAAGGCTGAGCATTAACCAGGACGATGCAAGAGAGTGCCACTAGAAGAAACATCTGTAATAAATAATTATTATTATTTAAAGGAAACTCTAATCAATTTTATATCCATGTATTTATTAACTTAACGAATAATAAACGCTGAAATAAGCACACTCATTTTTAAATTTTTTCATGCTTTCCTGTACAAATAATTTCTTACAGTGACAGTGATAACACTACTTTGAGAATCAGTGTTTAAATGGTGAATTGTCTTTATAAGCACGTTCCAATAATTTGACTATATATGCTTTAATAATTGGTTAGTAAATACCAGGGAACTTAATGTGCAAAAAAAGTTTAAATAGGTATTAATTTAAAAAAATCAGAAGTTAACATAATTAAACTTATTAAATTACTAATAAATAGCTCTGGAGACGTTTATTTCCGTCAATCTTTTTTTGCATCTCTAATTTTGAATTTATGGAGTTTTCTTCGATTATGCAATTCGAAGTAATTGATTTTATGTATCATGTTAATATAATTCATTGACGAAATTTAATACCATTTTTCCGCAAATTATTTATTTTAATAATTTTTTTCTAGTTTTTGAAAATTTACCTTCAATAAATTAATTAATAAAACGATGATGTTTAATTTGTTTCCATTAAATTCTTTTTCGAACAGCATTTACTTTCAGGCTTTTTTTACAAAATTATTCAAAATTATTTAATTTCTTAAATATATCCTTTGCAAGTTTCATTTTAAATATATCCTATACTCTTTACTGCATAGGTTATGATATTTATATTATGTTTTGTAGTTCTAGATCAAATTTTGTTAATAAAAATCTGTATCATGATAAAATCTGTTAATGAAAACCTTGCTCAATGCATCCAAATTTTCTCCCTAGGGAATATAACTTTTATTGGAGAATATGCGAGAAAGTTTCGGAAAAATATCACCTGCCGCCAGTTTATGATCCAATCATAAAAAAATAAATCATTTCATAAACTTATAATTTTCACATTTTTATAAAAAAAAATAAAATTGCACTATATTTCGAAATTGTTGTAGTATTTATTAAATTTGGAATCAAGTTATGTATAATGCATTTACAATTTTTTTGTTTCTCTGATGTATGACGTCATGCTATCTTTTTCTTTGGGGCACTTTTCGCCCCACTTTTTTATGATATTTATTTCTGTATTTCATGTTCAACCATTTATAATGATTGCAACATGCGAAAATGATGATATTTTACTTCATACAGAGGAGCATTTCTGAGAATAAGACAGAGCGTTACAAGACAAATAGAAAGTTGCTTTATAAATATTAAATTTGCAATAAATCGGAATGAGTTAAGTATTAACTCATATAGAAACCACGTAATTCTTTCTTCTTAGACACCTAGTCTTGACAAGCAAATTATATATATCTGTATTCTATTGTAAGTAGAATTACGTTTTATAAATGCCAAAAATTGTTTAAGCCATTTTTTTAAGTCCCTGAATTTTTGCGGATTACATCAAAGGAAAACTTTAAAATTTCCTTAAGAATTATATAGATAGAAAAAAAGCAATTTGATCATGTCTCCATTTCGAACAACAGGTTTTAAGTCGAGAAACAAATATGTAATTTTTTTTTAACTGTAAGTTATCTATTTAGCGAATACTTGTATAATATAGTGTAATATTTCTGTAATATATTTTCGAAACATGCTACATTTCTTTTAAATGTTTAAGAGATCTCATGGATATTAAAAAAAACATTCCAATAGTGAACATTATTCATATTAGGAATTTCTGATCATAATATGAACGGATTCTATTTTCTGACTATCTAGTATCGTGACATGATTCAGATGTAATAAACCAAAACCTTATATGGTTTACGGATTCGAGCGTTGTCTCACACAATCAAAATTATCAACGGGTTGTTTTTTTTTTTTTTTTT
>JAPMOR010068587.1:0-32877 GCA_026543865.1 Argiope aurantia | reverse complement strand
AAATCTATATAAAAATTTAAAAATTCATCTTTGTGGTGGTTATGACTTATAGAAAAGTTTTGAGAAATTCTCATTAATTGTTGAAAACAATAGCAACTACTCAAAATAAACGTGTGTGTGTTTGTGTGAAACGATTATTTGACGATTGCAACACTTTCTCCATATTTAGAATACGAGAAAGTAAAAATAATGAAGAATTTTAAAAAAAATGTTTATAAGATAGCAACTGGATGGTTGCAGTCTTTAGCAAAATCCCATAACAATGCGGTTTCATCAGTATATAATTGTTACATATTTTGTAAGTCGACTCTAAAAAAGACACTAATCCGATATTAAAGTTCTTAAGCTGTTTAATCTGACAAAGTCCAATTTGAAATCTAGTAATTGCTTGCTCATGTCAAAAGTGGGCAGCTTATTAACCATCATTAAATCCGTATTTGTAGCTTAAAATAATACCATGATAACAATCTAAAATGGAAGGATTTCAATTTTTAGGTTGCTGAAAAATATTTTTTTTGATATTCGCAAGTATAAAAGGAAAACCCAGAAATGCGAAATTGCAGTCTCAAAGAATCTATCTTTAATTACAACAGAGAAAGACCAGAAGTAAGTGAAATACTTTTACTATCTTACATACAGTGAAGTTTGTTTTGCAACAAAAAGGAACTGCGTTTTTTTATTTTTTATTTAAGGTTCTCTTTATTTGAATCTTTACGTAGTGTACTTTATTTTATAAAAACATGAAATATGTAATGATAATAATTATAACATTATATAGATTTCTATGTTTAGCATTTTTTTCTAAATCATGAAGATATCCGTTGAAATTCCTACTTTTTAACAAATTATTTGTCTATTTAGAAGTTGAAAAAGAAAAACTCCTTTGTGATGCTTAATGAAAATAAAATTTTAGAAAATAAATCATATTATGCTTTACTTTGGAATTAGTTATTTTTAAAGAATATCGACACTATTTTGTTTTAGTTTCTTTATTTTGTTTTAAATTAATTTAAAATAAAAGTGATCAGTTTTTTTATTAGAAATTTTTAACAAATCTATACATATTTTACTTAATTACAAATAAATCCGTTGAAATTTGTAATATTTAAAAATTATTTGTCTTTTCTGAAGTTGAAGAAGAAAACTCCATTGTGATGCTTAATGAAAATAAAATTTTAGAAAATAGACCATATATTATTTTATGTCGCAATTAGGCATTTTTTAAGAAAATCGATATAATTTTATTTTAATTCATTTAAATTTATTCCTTTTAGTTCATTAAATTAATTTATAATAAAAATAGCCAATATTTTTATTGAAAATTTTTTTAATACAATTCTAATACATTTTATACATTTTTTTCTAAATGATTAAAAAATTGAATCGAGCCTAGAGTAAGAGCCTTTAATATTTTTCCTTGCAAAGCTATGTTAGTCCCATGAAGTCAAAAAGGGATTTGCGAGAATTGTTAGTAGATGTTGAATGGATGCCAAGTCAATGATTTTATCAACAAACTTATGAACCATTTGGCGACTTTGTTGATATAGATAAAGATTATAAAATGCAAAAATTATGACCAATCCCTATTAGGATCCGATATACATTCTAAAAAATCCCATGTGATCCTTGCATTATAAAGCGAGGTCATCACAGGAGAAATCAATTCTCTTGTTGAAGTTGAATTCACAGAGCTAGCTAGAAGCTGCGATCGCTGAATACTGTTATTGCTTTGTAATCCTCAATTTGTTGTTTGCTTGCGTTATTGTTTATGAAAATTCGGTTGCGTTTTTAATACCTACACTTCATTGTAAAATAAAGTTCCATTTTCAGCTAACCAGAGTGCTATATTTATTTCACTGTACACTTACTGGACAATTCCCTTAACAATATAAATCAATTTTTGTAATCTAATAAAATAACTATTTATATATTTATTTTTGATTAATCGTTTCATTTTTTAGATGTTTCTTCTAATCCTATTTGCTTGCATGCTCTTGGTTCATGGCCAGGGAGTAAGTATCTCTTTTATTCATGCTAAAACCGAAATCTAAAATTGGAAGATTAAAATTTCTTAAATAGGTAGCAGAAAAAAAGTTTTTTATTAGCACATTATTTATAAAAAATCAATTCAATATGGAGAAATCTTAAAATGTTTCTGTAAATTTTGCTATTTTCTTCAATATTCGTCATAATGAATATTGCATCTTTCTATAAAAAGATTAAGGGTCGAATATTTTTAAGTCCGTAATACATTTAATCAGATCTGTAGTATTTCTTTTCTAAAAATTGTATCTTCAGGACAAAAATATTGCTATTTTTAATGCCTTAAGCGATTTGTCCTTAAGCGATTTCTTATGAAAATGATCTAAATTTAGCATATGAAGTTTACATGATATGACATTAGCTAAACGTGACTCCGGATTTTTAATTTAAACCTATGCAACAATACTTTGAGTACTTTTTTTTTTTAAAGAAATCTGTAGGAAATAATAAATCTAAAAGTAAAAGAAAATAAGGCAACTAAAAGTAAAAAATATAGACTGGCTCTAAAATGAAAATTTCCATAATTCGAATAATTAGAGAAAACGCGAAGATAGTATTCAATAAACCTCATCACCTCTGTCCATTCTGAAAAAATGAACAGAGTGTTATAAAATTATTGATAAAAGTAATTAAATTATTATTTATTATTCTATAATTATTAATAGAAGACATTAATAGTTATATAATAACATTAATAACTTTATTGATACATTTAAATTAAAAATTAATCAATGATAATAATATAATAAATAATAATAATACTAAAATAACATTTTTATATAATATTAATAAAATTATTTAAATAACCATAAAATTACTAATAAAATAAATAAAATTAGTATTTATTCTTCTGTCTAATAACAATATTTATTCAATAGGCATTCTATGGACAAGCAGGTTATGGTTATGGAATCAGAGGATATGGACAAGGTTATAGCGGATACAGAGATGGTTATGGAGCTTATGGCCAAGGAAATGTTGGAAATGCCTTAGGATTCAGAGCCTTGATGGCCGGTTACGGAGATGTTTATTATGCAGCTGAATTAGACACAATATAATCTTGTTCTTGTTAAAGATTACTACTTTCCAGAAGTGGACAATTTTAAATATATGTAATTTTTGTACTTCTTATGTTGAAATACTGTAATAAACTGACTTTGAGCTTGTGTAATTTAACATTCATCTATGAGACTACTTTCTTCAAAAAAAGAGTTTTTCAAAAACCCTTTATGAGATTTATTTTTTCACATGATAGTAATGATGAATGATCTGAATCACAGAATTGCGGTAAGCAGTTAGATTCCAATATTACAGCAGATAATTTATGAAATTTAAGCAATTATATTGTTTAATAGTTGACACTTAATCTATAATGGGTTTTTTTAAAGTTTAGCTCCATGTATTCCATTTTTGTTCTAAAGACTTCAATACTCCGAAGTTTGAAATAAACATATGAATTTAAAGGTTATCTTTGAAGTAAAATTTCCATATCAAAGCATATTGGAAGCACCCTAACCAAATGGAACTATAGAAAATGTATTCTATAATTAGTACCCCATTTTAAAAACATAACAGAATAGAACTGGCATAAAATATATAGAATTTAAATTACGTATATAAATTTACCAAATATGGAATTTAAACAATTGATAAAAAGATAAAACTTAAATATTTATAAAATTGATAAAATGATAAGATTGTCGGTCATCATCGTCCATATTTTACTGAAACGTGTAAATTATAATTGTGATTAGTATTTTTATCATTTCGATGAAAACCCCGGGAGGCACCTCGAAATGAGGATGAGATGCTTCCGGTATGGTGGTTGGATCTCACCACCCTGGAAGGTATACAAAAAGGTGGGGGATTTGGATCCTCCCATCGATGACGGGACGTACTTTGTTAAGGGAAGGTTGTACCGTGGCCGGTTATAGCCCTTAGGACTCAAGCACCGTTCCCGTCAGTGTTGTTATAGCGGCGGTCCGGTCATTCAATATTTTTATCCGTGTAACCTTCGGGCGGTTCGAAGAGTCAGTGATATGACATCATTTCGATGAACTCTTATATATTGACTACTCTTCATTAATTTATGGAGGCAGATCAGGAGTTATAAGAATAAATTTTTAAAAATCCGTTGCCAAATCAAAGGGAGTGATCTTCTTGAAACTTTTTAGTATACTCTCTATTTAAAATTTTATCCCCTTGCCTATGCATAAAATTAGGGATTTAGTGTAAGATCGCAAATGTCTTGGATGGCATTAGTGAATAATAATAAATAAATGCAGATCTTTGGCGTGAATCTAATATTCCATGAAACAAATCTCGTGTATCCCTATAATAATTTTTGGGTTCCATGTAATTCAATTTGCCTGAAACCAAAATTACCAAATGCCAAATCAGTTACAATATATCAGTTTTCATTTATCATGTAAACAGTGATTTTTAGTTTTTGTATTCATAGACTACAGAAAGACATAATGCCAGAAAAAAAATTCCCAATTCAGAAAGGCTTGAAAGGTGAAATTCGCCAAGTCTAGAATTCATTTTTTTTTTCACAATTAACAATATTTCCTCTATACTTCGTATACGAGAAAGTAAAAATTAGTCCTTTGCAATGAATTCCGATGAATTTAATTTAATTTGATTCTAACTAATTTAACTAATTATCATAATGCACAAAATTAACCAAATACACAAAATTAATGACGATAATACACAAAATTTAACTTAATTGGTAATACAGAAAAATTAACCTTTTTTATTCTATTTAGTAATAAAAAAATTGCTGTTTCCTGCTTGAATTACTATTCCTTGTTTGGATATTTCTCGTATACGTAAGATATTCTTTAAAAAGTTAAGGTAAACTTGACTACTCACTGTATTAATAAAATATTGTTTAAGTATTCTCATCGGGGAACCACTTTAAATAGTTAAAACCAATCGATTCTCATGGCGGTTTTACATTCAAAATAAGGTTATAACTTATGAATAACTTTATAACCGTTAATATAATTTTTGAAAAAGAACTCTATCATGAAATTCTGTCATGACTCTATTATAAAAATATTGTAATGACAGAAATTAAATCATATTGTATTAATGGATTTAAGCCATAAATTGTCTATAACTAACAAAATTATATATTTCTGTTAATCAATTTCTTGTACATTATTATTGAAATTACCGATATAAAAAAATTATAAAATAATTTTGGGAAACTTGTATAAGTAAAAATAATAACCGAAATCTATAAATATTTTAAGAAAATAATTTAAGTGGTTATATTTTGAAATATATTTGTATTTGATATCATTTGAAGTGGTTATATTTTGAAATATTTTTGTATTTGATATCATTTGAAGTGGTTATATTTTAAAATATATTTGTATTTGATATCATTTGAATTGGTTATATTTTAAAATATATTTGTATTTGATATCATTTGAACTGGTTATATTTTAAAATATGTTTGTATTTGATATCATTCCCATTAGAATTAATTTAATAATATTGTGACAGTTTATGAATAATTAAAAAAACGTCCTGAATTAACAAAGTGGCATAAAACATTATTACTTATTTAAAAAATATATTAATGACGTTTAAAAGGAATTAACTAAAATGTGCTTAATGTGAATTTTAAGTTCTTGTCAACCTATGATACATTAACTAAACGTGCTTTAATAAAATTCTATCTTCTGAGCAGATCTAATTGACTTTGAATTAATAACTCATTACTTTTTAATGATTAATGATTAATTTAGTTCTTGTATATTTTGTACTCAATAACCTGTGTATTTGTGTAGTTCCTTATTTTAAAATTATCCATTATGAACAACTTCCCAGTTTAATTCAGATTGCAATGCTTTTAAATCTGATTGAAATCTCAAGCTGATACTGAAATATAAAAGGATCTTAATGACAGGAATAAAAGATATAAATATTTATTAAGCACTCTCTGCGACCCAGCCTACCCAGTTAGGTGTAAGACCCATTGTAGGCAGGAGAACAGTTAATATTTTTTTTAAAAAATAGAGCCAGAATTTAATGAAATCGAATACAAAAGCTTTAGATGACAATTAACTTTTAACCCTAACAGGGCCATAAGGTTACAGGTCCATGATACAAATTATAGTTAGGTTTATTATACAATGGTATTTATTGGTAAATTACAAAAAAATATTAACTAAAATAATACAAAATTATGAAATAAAATTATTATACAAAATGATGTGCAAATTATGATGTTCTGCGAAGCAATTTCTTTTGGTTGTGAAACAAAGAGGGTCATTGCACAAAACGTATATATTATACGTAATATTTTCCATGCGACGTTTGTACAATTTCTACATATTTTCATTATTTCGGCTTTTCGCATGCTGCACGCTAGGAAATTACATTTTGTCCCAATATGGTTCTTTTCAGTAGTGACTAAAGGGTGCTGTGACCGCTGTCGAGATGTATAATTATTTATTAGACCTTATGCTATGTATTGGCTTAGAAGCGGTCGTCCTACACGTTGAGCTTCATGTAACTTCACATATTACTACAAATGCATTTTTAGTACTGTATCTAATAAAAAAATAAAAAATAGGCCCAGGTAGTATTTATTTTTGCTTTACGGTCAACCTCATAGTATGCATTGCGCTGATCCATGAAGTCAACTCTACTCATATGTTTATTATAGCATATGATGACTTCTGGGCAAGAAACATCTATTTTTTCAAAAGTTCTTCCGCTCAGCACCGGAGAAATAAACTGACTATTATATGAATCGATCTGGTGTCATCCACTTTACAAATGATATACTATTTTGAGCATAAACATCGCTTCGCTGGTTTTTTTTTTTTTTTTGGTCCAGCGGCAAAGATATGGTTGCGGGTTTTTTTTTTTTTTTTCTATTACTGCAACAGTACAACGGGCTTTAACATTTTGTCTCAACTTCTATTGTAAAGCTGGAGAATTAAAAAAGTTATCAAAATACACAAAATGTAAAATGTGACGCATTTTCTCAAATCTTGTTCTTGACATAATATCAGCAAAGCATTTTGCACTCATATCTTCATTAGTCGATTAGCCATTTTCAATTGTTGATAACTCGTTACAAAGTTAATACTCAAGAACATCTTAATTTCCTCCAAGTTAATCGAAAAAATCTATCGATTCGTTCTGCTTATTTAATAATTTCTTTTATTACTGTATCAATTACTAGCTTATCTAGTTGCATTACATCCATAAGAGTATGCATTGGTATCAACATACCTTAGCGATCAGAGAATTAATTTATACCGACAATTACATACTTACTTTCATTAAATACATAAAAGTACATAAGAATTCATTTTTCATCGAAAGTTAAGGACATCTTCCGACGTCTCGTGCGAAAAGGTACCTGGTATAACGCTTTGACTGGTTTCCTGAATAAAAGGGTTTAAATGATTATCAAAATTGGATATAGTTCTTTAAACCTTCCCTCTAATTAGCAATGAAGTGAAATTCCGAAAGATTATTTACTTTTAACCGTCTGCAGAAGAAAAATAAATTCTGAGACAATATCTATAGCATCTTTAATGAAACAGTTCATAGAAGCAATGGGCTTTTAAAAAGATGCCTTTATGTCCTAACCAGGTGAATTTTAAATTCTCTTTTAATTGACTAAGCTAATTGAATAATTAATAAGCTAATTGACAAGCTATCAGATTCGCAAATAAACTTAATCTATATTTTTACTTCTATCCTACCATTTTAATTTCAAAAAATCAAAGAAACCCCAATATTTTTATAATTTTTTTTTATATTCTGGAATAAATATAAATTTTAAAGAGCTCTTCTGTTATGTTGAATCTATGAGAGTATTTTTCTCTCCATATTCAGTGACCAATCTTTGATATTCAATTTGAACAAATAAGCCTAATTGAACAAATAAACCTAAATATCACTCTGATTTTAATAACTGATTCATTAAGATTATTCCTAACACACTTTAATAAAAAAACTCTCTTTTTTTCACACATTGAACGAATTTCGTAATAAAATATACATAATTTAGAATTATACGAATCAGATCTTGATGAACTAAATGCCAGGATCAAATTGATTCGCAAAAAGACTTTTACCTATTATTAATTTTTAGTAGCAATTTAATCATGCACATACTGCAAACTAGATATTCTTATGATAGATATAATTAAAACATTTTTAAAAAATGTTACGTTTTTAAGCAGTTTTATGTGTTAAAGAACGCTTTGAAATATAATTTATTCATATTTCAGTTACGAAATAGCAACATATTTATCTACAATAAATTAGATTCGTTTATTTATTTATTTCTGCTTGAAATATTAAGATTACGATCAGAAATCATAAGAATTCGATTCATTGATTGCATAAAAATATTTATTAACACTCGAATGAATCCCATGAGTATAAAAAGCTCAACTCAAAAAAATGAAATATCAGTCTCAAAGAAGTCTTTTCAGCTTCAAAAGGCCATAAATCAAAAGTGAGTGATCATTTTCTATTATAATAAATTGTAATGTAATTCAGTTTATAATTGGGATTTGATTCTATTCTTTATTTTATTTCAATTCTGGTATAAACCATATAAAATCAAGACTAAATTAATTTCAAATAGTTTTCTTTAGTAATAACTTTCTATAATAATCAATAAGGGTCCATAAAGTTCATTTCAATTTATCCTTCCTTTAAAATTCCATGCTTAATTCTATTTGAAGCCAAAACGTTTTTTTATTCTATTTAAATATGTAAAAAATTATCTTTTTCATAAAATTACTTTTTTAAATGAATCACGGGAAGCATTCTGTGGTACTTTTTCTTATTTAAAATAAAAATTTTATTGATCTATCTTTCAATTAATTCAATTGATTTTTTTAGATGCTGTTTCTAGTCTTGCTTGCCTGCATTGCTTTTGCTCATGTTCAAGGTGTAAGTGCCTTTTTCATTCTTATCATAATTGAAATATTCCAAGAAAAGAAACATAAAAACGAGAATGTTCCAAGGCTATATTATTAATAATTGATGATGTCGTTTGACATCGATCTGAATTTTAAAATTAATAATAAATTTTTAATTATGTTATTTGAATCAAAAGAATTTTGCTAAAAACTTAGTGGAATATTAAGAAATTTTTAATTAGCATAATTGATATCATAAATTGTTCAAAACAGAGCATAAGAAATTTATTATTTCACACTTTGCAGTAAATAATTATTTAATGAGGTTAATTATTTAATCAATCTGACATTTAACATTATTTATCGAAGATATAATCTATTTCTCTAAAAATATTTTTAGTAAATACAAATGCTTTTTCAATGATAATATGTCTTAATTAATTTCTGTAGAAGTGATGTTTACAAAAGTTAAGAGCAGAATTACTATACAGGGTGTTTCAGTGAACCGTTTCAGAACTTCTAAGAGGGCTAGGGTACCTCCTGACGAACCAAAATCATATACCCATGGGCAGTCAGAAATGCTTTCCGAAAAGTCCGATCTTTCGTGCAGGGAATCTTCATTTCGCACAAGAACGCCAAGTTAGTAGGATGGATCATTACACGATCGCAGAGTTAGCCGATATGCATTTGGCGTACAGGACTGCAAATTGTAGTGGGCCAGCCGCACAGCGTTTGTACGCGGAACGATATCCGACGAGGCGTATTCCCAGTCATAATTTCTTTGCAAGACTGCACCAGAAGTTAGCTGAGACAGGTTCATTAGAAAGAGCTCACAGGGACAGGATAAGAACAACATGGACTGCAAACGCCGAACAGAATGTGCTGCAGCATGTACAGGGGAATCCAAGAACGAGTACACGAAATGTAGCAAACGCAGTCGGGGTTTCCCATTGCAGCGTCCGGAGGATTCTCCGAGCAGAAGACATGCATCCGTTTCACGTGCAGCGTCTCCAGACACTGAAACTGGAGGATTATGTATCTCGTATTGCTTTCGCACAGTGGTACCTGGGAAAATGTGCTACAAATCCCCTTTTTCCTGCTGAAGTGCTGTTTTCCAATGAGGCATCCTTCACAAGGGAAGGAATTTTCAACACGCATAACGACCATATCTGGGCGATTGAGAACCCGCATGCAATACGACGTCGTGCAGCACAGAATCGATTTTCGGTCAATGTATGAGAGATCACCTCATCGGACCTTACCTGTTACCGGACCTACGTACTTGCTCTTTCTGCAGCAAGTATTGCCACAACTTTCGAGAGATGAACAGATTTCTGCATCGACGCAACAAACAATGTGGTTCCAACATGATGGAGCCAATGCCCATTATAGCGGAGATTTTCGTAACTACTTGAATGTCACATTTGGTCAACGGTGAATCGGACGTGGGGGTCTTGTGCGTTGACGTGCTCGGTCACCCGACTTATCATGTCTTGATTTTTATTTCTGGGGTCATATGAAATCGCTAGTTTATGACACCCCTGTTGACACTGCTGAGGAGCTCGTTGTAAGAATCGCAGTAGCTGCTTAAGAGATTCGAGATATGCCTGGAGTATTCCAGAATGTTCGGATGTCCATGCGTCGGAGATGTGAGGCGTGCATTGAAGCTCGTGGTAGAAACTTCGAACACTTACTTTAATCCATGTACCTTTTGCTTCTTTTCATGTATTATTAAAACGATTTCTCATTTGTGATCTCTTTTCTTTATGATGCTTCTGTATAGAACACCGCTTCAGGAAAGCATTTCCGACCCCACATTGCTGTATGATTTCGAGTTGTCAGGATGTACCCTACCCCTCTTAGAAGTTCTGAAACGTTTCACTGAAACACCCTGTATAGAAAAATCATGTGATAAAATATATATCAATTCTGAAATCTGATCAAAGCTGAAATATTAATAAAAGAATATTAAATAATACTAATAATAAATAATATTAGATATGCTATGTGAAAAACATTAAAATGGTCCTGGACCACAGAAGATTCGAACTTTAAACTTTATAATATTTTCCCACTTAATATCGATATTAAAACTGTATTAAAAAATTTATCATAAAAATGAAAACGATATAAATATTGAATTATTCATAACTCCATATTTATTGATCTATCCGCTTTATTATTACTGCAATCAGTTTTTTTTATTATTACTGCAATTATTAGACAGATCAGTTTTTTATTAGTGCTGCAATCAGTTTTGTCAGATGATATGGATTTATTCATAACTCCATATTTATTGATCCATACACTTTATTATTACTCCATCTGATTTGATGAGAAAGGGGATGTTTCATTAGGGGATGCTTGCTCAAATCCATCTTCAGCAGATCACCATTTAAAATTTCAAGGTTAAATAGGTTATGTAACGCTACAAAAATTAGATAATATAATAATTAACTAAATTGAGAAAACGGTAGCGTAAGTATAACTCATTTGTAAGTTTAAATATCATAATTAAATTAAACTTTCACTTTGTATTTTTTTCTTTTATTTAAATTCAATAAATCCTTTTCTAATACAATATTATCTATTAAAAGTATTTGTTTTGTATTCTATGTATGAATTCAACTTATTAACGATAAAAAAGCATCAATTTTCAGTTCAGGCATATTACAGATATCTTATCAGTTCAACTAATATTGTTTATATTAAACGTAATTACTAAAATTTATCCATAAAGTGTTTTCTTTTGAATTATCTGATTTATTTTGGCCTTTTGTAGACAGTTGTGGTTTCGTTTTATTCAAAATTAAATAAGTTAAATAGTAAATATTTAATCTATTAAGATGGTTAAAATAATACTATTAATATGATAAGCTAATAATTTCATTTCATAAAAAAATTGGTATAATTTGTTTTTATATACCAAAATTAACTCAAGTGCTAATTTATTTCGTAAGCACTATTTTCTATTACAGTTTTAATCTTTCATTCGTTTATGTAAAGTTATATTTTTTACCAACTAATAGTTAAAAACTAAATTATAACTAAACATATTATGGCCTAACAAATAGACCATCAAAAGAAACCGGTATTTTAATCGTTGTTTAAGTATCCTGATTAAAAATGATTTCTATATTTTGCTTTCTTTCGGTTTTCTATTTCGATTTTTTCTCTTATAGCAAAAATCTATTCTTTTGCCTCCACCCTAATTAAATTAGCTCAGTAACTTAAATGAATTAGAATCATATTGTTAAAATAATGTTGTGAATATGGTGGCCGACACTGGTAAGAATTTAAATAGAAAAGTTTTGATCCTATATTAATGAATCTTTATTTTCAGTCATTTCTTCCTGTCCAACCTTATGATTACGGATATGCCGTCAGGAATCATTTCAGCCACCAGTACAAACAAGAAGCCGGAAACGGCATTGGAGGCGTAGTGGGGAGCTACGGTACCGTTGATGGTAGGGGAAACTTCCAATACAGGAACTATGCATCCGGTGCCGGATATCCCATCTATGGATATGGATTAAATGGATACGGGCTCAGATACGACGGATATGGACTTCCATATGGAGTTTATGGAAATCTTGGTTATGGCTATGGTGGCTCATTGGGATACCCCGCCTTGATTTAAATTCTATGGATTGGATTGATCTGATTACAGTTAAACTAGAGAATGCTGTTCTGATAACTGTTTATTTTCAATAATGCATTAACATTAAAATATTTTATGTTTTGAATTTTTAATCAAAAATATTGTAAACTTTTGTCTAAATAGATATTCAGATGATTTATGAACTTCTTTCTTATCCGATTTAAATGTGCATCAATAAACAGTTTTTAAGCGCAACTTATTTTGTTTTGGATTATTATTTTTCGTTTCATCTTTCATAATAGTCATCCAGATTTGCTCTAAAAGTATTCTTTTGTTTTATAAAAACTCTTTTTAAAGTGCCTGCTTAGAAACCTTTAAAGTTCCAGCTTAGATTTATGCCTGCTCTAGAAACTAACGAAATTTATCGCAGATGAAATTAAGATTGCAGAAACCCTAAAGTATGGTGACGATCTGAAAAACTTTTAAGGTTGGTTTCATAACTTTGTATTTTAATTCGCTTAAATACTTAATTTAATTCTTAAATTAAACAGTTTTTTTAATGAGAAGTGTCGTTATTTTATTTAATTGACAAATATAATATACTATTATTCTAAATCTTCAGACAATTAGTTTCTAGCAACTATTTAAATTAGTGTCCTTTTTTGTATTATTGAAATAATCATTGATAAGCATTTTGGGATAACTCATCTAATGATTATAAAATTGATGGTTACAGGCCGAGATATGGTGAATACGGACTTGATTATATGGTTTATTTTGTCGGAAATCTCGGTTATAATTATTGAGGCATCTTAGGATACCATACTATATTTGAATACTATATTATATTTATACCATGAAATTAACATTCTGGAGCTAAATTGATTTGATTCTAGAAAATCCTGTTTTCGTCAGAGTTCATTATTTCAAAATATATGAAAACTTAAAACTGGCAATCATTATACGACTTAAACTGATATATTGTAATAAAATGGTTTCTGTAGATGCAACTTAATGCTCAGAGATAATTTATGTTCGTTAAAATTTTTAATTATTAGTTACATTTTTAAAAAATTTTATAAGATGGAATTCCTACTTACCGAAGATATTTTAATCGATGTCATTGTTAAAATAATAAATGATATTAAAATTTTACATTAGATTATATCAAAATTTAATATTAACACTTAAACATTCTTTATGGGAGTACATAAATACTTTTTACATTTGAACATATTGCAAATTTGAGAGCTTCATATTTCCAGTAAAAGTTTTATTCAAAACACTGCTTCCCCCCACCCAAAAAAAAAACCCCCCCAAAAAAGAATGTTATTACAAACCTCATTAAATCTGTTGAATTTCATATGATGTTTCACATGTCATACACGCTTTGAACAACAATTACATAAACTAAACGGTATATATGAGACTCGTTTCAGGGTTTTGAACATCAAATTAACATTCTAATGCAACACGATAGAAAGTAATATATCTTTAAATAAAGGAAATTAAAAATTTACAAAATATCAAGATTGTTATTACTTATGAGATTTTTTTTTGTTAAAACTTTTCTTATAATAGATATTTTAAGTTCATTTTAATCTACTCATTTCATATGGTGTTACATTCATATGGTCATCACTCATTTATAATATATATTAATGTATTATCTAATTGCAGTGTTATTTTACAGTATTCTGTTACGTAACTCTATAAACAATGGATACAGGATGAAGTTTTAAGCGTCCATTTCGAACATGGAGTCAAATGCCAAATGCGATTCTATGAACCCCTTTATAAACATTGCATCAATCTTGTGTTTTATAACTAAATTAATTTAATGACATTAGAATTGAAATTATTGTAATTTAATGTGATTCGGACGAATTCAAATGTGTAGAATTTCGAATAACTGACTAAAGTACATATATCAAATTAAAAATACCACATATTGAAAAAAAAGTTTTTTATTCGGGAATAAGTTTAACAAGGTTAACATTTTAAGATTTATATAAAAGAGTAACTGGAAATTAAATTATGCAAGAAGGCTCATTTTATATTTACGTATAATTAAAAATTACAAACTGAGCATATAATATGCTTATAGTATATTATAATTGCTAAACCTCTTTTGCTTGTTAAAAGAAGTGCCAAGGGCAATGATTATGATTTTATCATAATTTTTCCAATTTTGACTTTTTTAAGAATTGTGAAGGACTTCTTTCTTATATTTGATTCTGATTGTCAAAAATTCTTATAATGGACCTTCAGTTGATACGAGTTCTATTACAATAAAAATCATCTAAGTAAATTAATAAGCGCAAATGGCTTTGATAGCTCAAATGTTTAAATGTTTGCAACAGTTTTTAAAAATACTTTATGTATGAAATTGAAAAAAAGTTAATTTTGAATATAAAGTAAATATAATTTTAATTAAAAGTTAGATTAAAACCACTTAACTATTAATGACATTAAAAAATGGTATTCACAGAATTTACTTGTGCTGTAAGAATTCTTAGCAACATGACAGTTTCTTTGTGCACTCTTATGACAAATACAAGATGCATTCCTGTTTAAATTTTTCTTTAGCAAATAAAACTAATTCGGAAATAAAAAATTACTTTTTCATTCACTTAGAAATAAATAACTAACATATAATTATTCTGTTTACATAAATTTCCCAAAGATCATAGAAATATCGAAATACTTTTAAATTCAAAACCCTTTTAATTAGATGTATACTACTATAATAACTAAAGATCTACTAAGAAATTCTTTGTCAAAAGCGATCCCCCATCATTTAAAACTTCTTCATCTCTTAGCTATGAAATCTATGAAAATGAGTTGATGCACACATGACTGTAAAACTAGAAATCTTTTGGTGGAATATTCTACCTGCATTGCAAGCATGAAGAAAATATTGAAATCTTGAAAATATTTGACTTCACAACTTTGATAGATTGCCAGATTTCAGGCCTCCTTGAATCAGAAAAAAAAAACTTATCCGATAACATTCTATCTAATCCCATGTATTGAGCACTTAATACTAAAACTCAACAATAAAGGAGGAGGAAATTCAAAATGCGATTCTAATACCGAAATTGAAAATCTTTATTATATTTCTGACTGGATCAATCAATGGGACAACGAACTTCTCTTAAGAACAGATCCTAAATTCTTCACGGGAAAACGGAATTTTTCATTAAATTATATGCTTTTTGTAGATGTTCAAAGTTTTTTTAGGTATTCCTGTTATCAGTCGGGTCATTTAATGTTGTATGAATTTTAATTATTTCCTTATTTACAAACGAGATAGATGTTTCAAGAAAATGTTAGTATGACATTAGGGGGGGGGACGACATTTTCATAATAATTAAAATATATTTTCACTTTTCACGTTAATCTCCATAAACACTTTGTTCGATAAAAGTATTTATACTTTTATTTCTTTCCAATCGTGATTAAAAATCTTGTATAATTCAAAATTAAACATTGTTGAGTTCAGAAAAAAAAATGAAATTATCTATTTAATATAAACCGGTATAACAAAATACTACTTGGCTTCATTCAAAGATAATTTCAAAGAAAGTGAAATGGTTTCTTTGAATACCAATTACTGACATTATCGATAAAAAAAATATCGAAAACAAAACAAAACAGTAATAGAAGAAACTCATAAGACAATTGAGGATACATCAGATGATTCATATAAATATCATAAATAACAAAGTCATTCGAAAATTGAGAAATTCTCGATAAAAAATTAAGGTGTATTTTTTTTTATTTTCCTACATTAAAATATATTTTACCATCAAAAAGGTAATTTTAGTATGAAGAAAAATGTTCATTCGATTTATTCACAAGGAATTCTAATTCTCCACTTCACATCCCTATTTCAGTTTTTGTCTAGTGGCAGACATTGCCGGGATTTTTTAGAGCAGTCTGAAGATCGACGCCATTCGTGCTTTGCTAAAAAGTGTGCACATGTTAAAATCTTATCAATCCATGTAAACTTCCAGAACATTAACACTGATAAAGATAAAACTAATCAACAAACTAGGTTACATATTTTTTAACAAAATAATATTAAATAAACAATGTGTGTTTACTAAAGCTCTATAAAAATATTAAAGTTATATTGTCAAATTAATAAATAGCATCTAGTCTATGCGAAAAGAACATCGAATTACCATACAAACAAAGATTAAGAGACTAGTGGAAACTAGGCAAAAACTGTTTTTTGAAGAAATCTGTTATTCTTTCAAAATTCGTAGATATAGCATTAGTGATGCTTTGCTTCTGAATCTTTTCTAATACTTGCGTGCATGTTGGCGCTCTACAGGCTAGAACATATATACCTTGGTTGATGGAAATGTACCATTTGGGCTAAGTTTTAAAATTTTATATTTTTAATTAATGAAAAATCAATCAAGATTTTGATGTCTTATCGGGATAACTCCAAAAAATAACATTACACAAAACTGATTTTCTAATATTTTTGATATTCAAAAAATTATCATTTTAATAATGCCAATAATGGTCATTCAATTTTTTTTAAACTTTGAATATTGTTTATTCGGGTATTTTTTTTTTTTTTTTGCATAATTTGTATCAATAGATCCCATTGTTGAAGTGAAATTTAACACATATTTATTGTCCTTCAACTATTTAATCGCTTGATTTCCTCCCCAATACTATGAAGTTGAAGCGTTGAAAACAATTGAAGAAGGCTTTTCTATAATATTTAATCCTTGCAGGGTTTTATTATAGTCCTGGTAGCCAAATCCAGGTTCATAAATGAAAAAATATATCATTGTAAGGAATTCATTTATTTACTTCTGTCAATGAAATAGGCCTAGTGGTGCTTTATAGTGTACATATTTAATCAAAATATCCTATCCTGTAGTAATGGAGCTCTATCTGTGTAATTCCCATGAAGGATTCTCCTAACTTACAGTTTCTTGAAAGCTTGAAGATAGATTGTCCAGAAAGATGCAATATATATTTGCCTGGAAGTAGTTGCATAATAAATTGCTAACTATAATGTCACGAGGATTCTACTATATAAAAATGATTCATATACACGATAAGGAATTGATATAAGGAAATTACAGAAATACGGCATTAATATAAGTCACGATAGGAAACTTGAATTTTCTTAGAATCGTGAATATTATTAACAAGTAATTTTAATGAAAATAAGTGCACCCATAAGTCCCTAAGAAACACCAAAGGTCACTGAGGTCACGCAAGGGGGTTAGTGAATGATATACCTATCAAACATGAGACTATAGCATTGGGACATGGGAATTATGATATCTATAGATGTGTGAAATGTATTTATAGTTTGCTATGACATGAGTAATTTCCTATTAGTTTATTTCCACAATATATAAGATTGTAATTAAAAAGAACAATTCAATTGTTACAAATAGGGAAAGGTTTAAAATAAAGCAATTAAAATGCTAT
This sequence comes from Argiope aurantia, assembly GCA_026543865.1. Taxonomy (NCBI): domain Eukaryota; kingdom Metazoa; phylum Arthropoda; class Arachnida; order Araneae; family Araneidae; genus Argiope; species Argiope aurantia. The sequence goes on along the minus strand of JAPMOR010068587.1, from coordinate 14,850 downwards.
TTTTTTCCTAAGATGAAGCTCAAACCTCAAAATTTTAATATCTGTGCGATTCACATGAGGAATAAAAAAGTGAAGTTACAATCCCCTGAAAATTTGAAGACGTATTATAAATTTCAGAGTTAAATTTTAATTTTAGAGATAAATTGCTAACTATAATGTCACGGAGATTCTACTTTATAAAATTGATTCAAACACACAATGAATAAGTGATAAAAGGAATGAAAAGTAATACGGTTTTGAGACCTGTCATGACTTGATGCTTATATTTTCATTAAATAATCCAGAATATTATTCACAATCTATTTCACTGAAAATAAAGGCCACTAATAGTCCCGACGAAACAGACAAAGATAACTAGTGAGTGATTCAAATATTCAATATGAGAGAATGGCATTGCTCATGGTGAAGATGATATCTAAACATGTGTACTCATAGTTATGAGTATTATGGATATGAGTATATCCTAGTTGTTAATTTACATACAATATCTATCCGCAAGTAAAGGAAAAAATTGAATCGTTACAAATAGAGAACATTTAATAATAAAGAAATTAAAATGCTCCTTTTAACTTCTGATGGAAATTCGGGCAGTTATGAGTGATCAGATTCTGTTCATTTGTTAGCGATGTAAGCCATTTTGTTCTTAAAAAGTTAATGGATATCCTTTTGTGTCTCCCTTTCGATTCCTTGTTAACACATAACTTCAGAAACTAGCAGCTCAGAAATACCATGTTTTCAGTCAAATCCGTACCAAATAAGGTATCCAGAACTTCAATATTTAAATATTTAACAATTTGAAATAAATTTAAATCTATATAATAACTTCGTATTAAGGAAATTTCATAATTTTTTTAATGAATTCTAGAACGATTTATCGAAATCAGTCATGCGTTTCTAAATGTTGCTTTATTATCGGATGGATCTTTAACAACAAGTAGGTTAATGTCGCCCATTGCGCATTTTTATTACAATAAAAAAATATTTGCTGTTATGCAGTCAGCATTTCCCACAAGAATTATCTAATTTCCCTTTTAATTTTATAAAAGTTTTAATGAATATCAAAATATAAAGAAAGATTATTTAGAACAAATTTAAATACATGATTAAAATTGTTGCCAAGGTTTTAAACAATGTGATAAGATGGATTCACGTGTTCAAGCAAGTTTTTTTTTTTTCTGATTTTATGACAGATAATGTGAAACATTGACATCGATATAAACCAGATATTTTGATTTTTTAAATTGCATCAGCTGACATATTTTGTATTATTTCGCAATTTAATTTATTCATTTTCATGTTTAAAAAAATACCTACATCTGCCAAAAATCTCTTTGACTTACTTATTTTAAATATCAAAATATGGATATCAGATATCTGCAGATTTGATTGCATAAAAATATTTTTCAACGACCGAACGATATTTAAGAATATAAAAAGGCAAGGTAAAAGATTGAAACTTCAGTTTGGAAGAAGCTCGCTTTAGCTGCAACACATCATAAACTAAAAGTGAGTCAATTGCCTATTTACAGTCTTTTACTGATACCGAAGCAGCATATGTTTCGACTATTTTTGTAAAAATAAGGTATAGTTTATTTCATACAACCGTTGTAGAGAACAGGTAGAGTTCAGGATGTGACATTTCAGAAGCGGTGTTTAAAGAATATTAACAGTTCCTTGTAAGAATATAGCATTATATAAAACATCAACAAATGTCTTCATATAGTCTCTTTAAAGGTCATTTTTACTACTCCACTGTTTTACAATAACTTGTTCATTTTTTTTCTTGTGTAGAACGCATACAAAAAAATAAATAGCAGGTAATTTGTTCTCTAGATTCTGATGAAGGTCTGCATCCTATATCTAGTGTAATCCATGAAAAAGAAATCTTACTTATCTATTTCTTTAAGCATAATAATTGAAAAGCAGATTGATTTTCCTAATTGAAATTTAGTTTCTAATATTTTCGCGAGATTTATAGCTGCGTATTTAAGATTAATTATACATTAAAAAAATACTGTGATGTAGTCTTGTCACAAACTTGTTAGATCCATATCGAATATTTGAAGACATCTCAAAACATACCGATTTCCAAAGTATTCAAAATGCTCCAAAATATTTGATATTCCTTATAATTCATTAATATTCTATATGCATTGAGAATAAACTCAAAGAATGTCCAATCGTATTCAATTTTTACTGTTATATTTTTTTCATTCAATTCAGTTTTACTTTGATACTGAAATCAATTTTTGGAAGCAGTTTCCTCTCCATTTTGTTTATCTCTTATTTCTGTATTTTTCTTTAACTATGAGATTAGTTAAATAAGACAAATGATGTTACTTTTTGTCAGGTATAAAATTTTTTACATTTAATCTTTTCAGATGTTTCGCTTTGCCGTCTTCGCTTGCATTGCTTTGTATCTAGTACAAGGAGTGAGTATCTCTTTCTCTTCAAACTATTAAGAAATTCTAATGAAAATAGATAACATTTATTTACTTCATTATCTTAAGTTTTGTGCCAATGCATTTTGTAGCTTTTTTCTTACTTCTATCATGATAGGAACTACGGCAGTAGAAAAATTCCACATTATGAAAGAACTGCAAACTGATTAGATGTACCTGGAAATTTGTTTGTCATGTAATAACAATGTTTTTAACGGAGTAAAAAATAGCTTAAATATGTCAGGTATAGAAATATTACATTTACATTGCCCTGGCCAGCAAGTAAAATAAACTGTAATCACTCAAATCATAATACGAATTTTTTTAATGGTTTATAAGGTTGAAAACGTTTTACTTAGTCTTTCTATAGCAGCTCTTGTTTCTTTAATTTATGCCTAGAATAAACTGGATTTTTAAAAATGATAAAATTAAATATATTCAATTGTGTCAAAATCCAATAGCAGATTATTACAAATATTTAAAAAAAAATATTTAATTTCATCTAAACATTTAAACAAATCTAATTTCATTTCGTATAAAATATTCTGCGGGCTTATGACACCTTTTTATGTACCAAAATTACACTCTATTGGAAATAGAATTCCTATGCATAACAATTTTTTTAAATATTTTTTACAGATTTATGCTATTTACTAAATAACAATGAAATCAGTTGTTTAACTAAATTAGTGTAGGCTAAGGTAAATAAACTATCACTAAAAATATAATAAGTTAACAAGTTGATTAACAAATGCTACAAGAGTTTTTGTCAAAACACGTTATTCTTGTATCCTGACACAAAATATTTTCAATTTAAGGCTTTCCTCCGCACTTGTTATTTGATTTTTCTCCTCATTTGAAGAAATTTATTTATTTTTTATTTTATTCGAATTAAATAACTTCCATCACTATATTGAATCGTATAAATATCGATAAAATAATATTATTATTAGGTTAGTCAACGATACTCATTTAAATCGAAAGAGGTTGTTCCTATATTAATGACACATCTTTATTTTCAGTCTTTTCTTCCCGTCCAACCTTATGACTACGGATATGCCGTCAGGAATGCTTTCAGCCATCAGTACAAGCAAGAGGTCGGAAACGGCGTTGGAGGTGTAGTGGGAAGCTACGGTACCGTTGATGCTAGAGGAAACTTTCAATATAGGAATTATGCATCGGGTGCCGGATATCCCATCTACGGCTATGGATTAAATGGATACGGGCTTAGATACGATGGATATGGACTTCCATATGGGGCTTATGGAAATTTTGGTTATGGTTATGGAGGCGTATTGGGACACCCCGCCTTGATTTAAGTTACTGCCAGCTCTACTATGGAGTGGAGTTGTTTTGGTTATAATTATATGAGATAATGCTGTGCTCATAACAGATTTCTTTAAGTCAGTCCGTAAATGTAAAAAATTTTCTCTTGAATTCTTTATCAAAAGTAATTATTACTGTTAGCTTAATAGATAACAGACATTATATGAACATTTTTCATTGCATGATTAAAATTTTTACCAATAAATAATTCCTATGACCATATATTTTTTTTTTGATTTATTATTTTTGTTTTTGTTTATTCTTTCTAAATAGGTGTTCAGATTTGTTCTAAAAATATGCTTTCGACTTATAAAAACAGTTTTATTAGTTTTGTTTTTAACAGTCTTGTGTTCTTCTTTAAACTGAACAGTATTTATGTTCAATTTAGGGAATAAAAATGCAATTTATTCTAGTTCAAATTAATATTTTGGGGCCAAAAACTTATATTTTGTGTGTCTGAAGGATTATATTTTTAACTTTTCTTTTTCCTTGTCGATTAAATAATTTTTATGAATATAAATTTTAAAAATATCTAACATTCCTTTTATTAGTCATCAATGGCGGAAGATGGTTCATAAGGAATGTGCATTTTTTTATATATATATTTTGAATGAATCTCTTATGAATGATTTGATGTTTATTTTATCTTCTAAGAAGTATTTTCAAATATTCTGACAGATATTACACCCATTGTATTTTGAAACCATTTGTATATGTGTGTGTTTTCATTGTATACGAACTATTTTAAAATAGTCGAGTCCTATTACATCATAGTCGCATTAAAATCTTAACTATATGGGTAAAGGCCTATTTCTGTTTGCGCATTGTCTACTATAACCTTCATTTTCTATTCCATTGCTGAAATTCATGATGAGAATTTCTGCCTGCTATCAGAGTGGTCTATACGTGTAATTAGAAAATGAAGTTACAGTAGAATATTAGAAATAGGCCGTTACTCAGATAATGATTAAATAAATGTTCGAAGAAAAATGAAGAAGGTTGAAATTTCATCGTAAAAATAAAATCATTTAGTAAAAATAATTTTTTAGAAAAGAAACAATATCAAAAGGCAGCAAAAAATGTGCCCTTTCACTATGAAGGTATAATTTAAAAAAATATCTTTATTTTTATCCTGATATGGAGTAAAAACAGTTTTGTGGAAAGAAATTTCGTGTAGTAGGGAAAAATTACAAAATGACTTTTAAATTTTAATAAATTAATGCTCTAATAAGATTTCATATAATAGCCTGAAGATAGAAATTTTCATTTTCAAAAGCACAATGATAAATATTTCGTGACTTTATGCCTAATGGTTTGTTCTGTAGAGTATTAACATTCAGCCAAACATTCTCTTCTATTAGCAATACAATCAGACTAAAACGTGTTTCTTTCTCTCGATTTAATACTTGATAATTATATAAAGAATCGAATAATGTAGGGATTCTAATGGCTGGTAAAAGTACAGAAATAAAAAAAGGATCTTTTGAAACATTTAAGGAAGCTCAGTGTTCTAGTTTCTAAAATAGCTTCTCTACTTTTAAAAAGTACTCGTCAAGACCGCTGGCCTCTCCCCACAGTTGTATTTTCATTGTAACATTTCTAATCATTTTTTCTATTAAAATTAATTATGATAATTAGATATTCGTATAATTAAAACTCTTATAAATAAGTTCAAGGTTTCTAAAATTGCATTAAAAAGTATATTACTAGAAATAGTCATCAGACCATGAATCTTTAAATATTTGCATCGCAGTTTTCAAATATCTTATCCTCACATAACAAACAATGGATCATCATGGTTTATTCAGCTTCATAAAATAATTAAGATCAGGATAATTAGAATTCAAAATCATTAAAGAGCTATTTATAAGTTTGTGTAAGCTTTAATACGAAAGAGATTATTGATTTTGAAGTAAAATTTTCCTACTCTATCAGAACTGCTCGTTGATAACACCAAAATTGAAACGTATAAGTTGGACATGCGATGCACATGTATTTAACTTATGGAAAACAAACAGAATAAAACAGTGAATCATTTCCAATTATTTTTTTATCAATTTAGAGTTAAAAATTATTATACGTTAATGTAAATATTATCCTAAAATAAAGATGCAAATGACCAATCCATTTTAAATTGCCTATAAATTTAAATTTAAAAAATTGTTAAGTGTATAATTATTGAGTCCTAATTTAATATACCCTTTGAGTTTTTTGATAGCATGGTAACATAAACAATCAAACAGAACAATCGCAACCCTATGCATAATTTTGTTTGCTTACTCAGACATTTCGAGTTTTGATTCTGGTGATATAGCATTTCGGCATTCTTGGCGTACTTTAAAGCCTATTTCAACCCATAGAATTGATGTTAAAGGCAAGCAGACTTCTAAACAGAGGGTGCGCCAAAAAAAGGAAGTAAGCTTTTATTTTCTAAGCTATTGCAATTAAATATATTTTTAAAGTTGCAAAGTTTTATTAAATAAGGCCCTTAAATGAGTCAAAGTATTTCGATTTCTATAGATAGGAATAATGAAAAAAATAATAATTACGAAAATTAGTTTTTATAAGGTTTATATTGTGAAAAAGAGGAAATGAGTAAAAAGTTTTCTTACAATGAAACAAATATTATAAAGGGTACAAACATTTATGCTTCAATCTGATAAACTTGCTGCGATATTTAATGTCAAATTTAATGTCTTACCCCAATATCTATGCCACTGATCAGTATTTGAACAGTTTACATTATAATTTTCATGTATAATATACATATCACGAAGCGATTATTTAAAATACAGAATAAGGAAATAAAAACACATTTATTAACTTAGATACATTTTTTTAAACTACCATATACGACAATAATTGAAATGCTTAAACATTTGTTAAAAATGAATACTTTCGATAACAAAAATTTGATTTCTGAAAGAGTATTCTTTAAATAAAAATTACGTAATTGTAGAAGTCAAAGGCATATTATATATATCAATTGATTTGAAATCCATAAAATTTTCTATGAATGGCAAGATTGTATATATTTATAAAGTAAATTCAGTTAGGAAAGATTCATGTGCATTAGTACAGATATGGAATTATTGCATACATTTTAAAAGACTCATAAAAATAAAAAAGGCTGAAATCTGTTAATATTTTCAGACAGTTTATCTTTCAAATAAAACGTCGTGTCCAACAGTTCTGAGAAACTGAACTGCAAAGAGTTGATACCTGTGTAATTCCCATACGGAACAAAAGAATGAAGTTACAATCTTCTAAAAGAAGATACATTTTCCTGAAAGTTATGTGCTTTCTAGTGGTCTGATCTCGCAAAGTTAGGGCTCATAGCCGAGTAACATAACCACTAGACAAAAGTAATCACTAATGTCAGGCGGTTGTTATCTTGCTTTTGAAGTTATCACCACAATTACATTGTACATATCTCTCTATAATGTCACGGTGTTTTTATTCTATGAAAAGGTTTCACATATAATTAAAAACTGATATTAAGAAAAATAAATTTTGATACAACCACGATTTAATATTTATATTTTTCTTTAGAAAATTTGGAATATTGTCCTTAAGAAATTTAATTGAAAATAAATGCAATGAATAGTCCCGGCAAGACAAGGGGGCCAAAGACAGCTAATAGTGATATAACTATCTGTTGGGATGAAGCGAGTGAACTATTTTTCCTAGCGTAAGAATATCTTTGTGGTTACGCTTCTGGCTTCGTTCCGGCGCATTCTTCTCGCAAACTGCTTAACATGATGTTGTGTGCGTAACCATCAATAGCGGTGTTTTGCTTTTTTTCTATGTCTAATAAAAGTGCTGTCTTCAAGAACCTTGCTGAGATTCATTGAAAATTAACAACAAATTGGTAGCAGAACGTGGTTATATTTCGTTAAAATTCTAAGTGAACTGTGTGACTAATACGAAACTGATAGAGACGAAATTGTCAGCTTGGATACATTAAATGTCCCGGAACTGAATGGAACTAATTACTTCATTTGGGCATTGAAAATACAGGCAATGCTGAGTTTGAAAAGATTGAACTCTGTGCTATCCGCGGTGAAACCAAAAAAATCTAAATTTAAAAGATACAGCAGAATGGAACCAGAAAAATTTTGACGTCGTTGCTTATATTAAATTATCATTGTCAAACGAACAGGCTCTCTACAGTTCGCAGCAGAGGAAAATGCAAAATTCTTTGGGGATAAAATAAAGTCAACATTCACGAGTCAAGCAGAAAACCACAGAATATAAGCCGGAAATGAAATGATAAACTTCAAATAAAAAGTAATGAATCACCAAACGATTATGTTGCCAGAGCAAGAGGAATGGCTACGAAGTGTCATTCTTTAGGAGTTGATGTTACACCTAGGGAGCTCGTTTACTATACAGTGCGCAAACTGAAAGGAAACTTCTCTGAAGTACGATAAATTCTCAAAACCCAACATCCATACAAGTCAATGGACGAAGTATTAGAAATTTTACGTGAAGGAAAAAATACCTGTTATTCGCCGACGAGTATTTGCGCTGAAGAAATCAATGCAGAAAGTATTTTATTCTAGAAAAACAAAAGTTCAGGTGTAAGGCTCTATTACATCTGCAGACGTAATAGACGCCAAGAACTGCTTTTACAAAAATAAAAATACAAGTCGAAGTGCTCCCTGTAATGAAAATAATCAAAGGCGAAATGCACAACACCATGTCAAACAGTCAACAAAACAACGAAGATTTAGTGATAATGTGTTTACTACTTCTCATCAACAAGAAAGCTTAAGTGATAAAATATGGTTGTTGGAGAGTGTAGCTTCTTGTCATATGACCAACGTCATATTGTCATTGTTGTCAACTTGTCATTGTCATATGATTTCTTCAAACCACTGTCATATGACCAGTGGTTTGAAGAAATATTTCCTGAAACAAGAAATATTTATTTAGCAGGTAAAGACTCTAAAATTTTGTGTGAGGGAGTCGGGAGAATTAAAACAAAAACTTTGATTAATAATCCTACAAATTTTCACAATTACTAATGTTAACTATGTTCCTGAACTAAGATATAATTTACTGTCAGTAACTTGTTTGATGGATAAGGGTTGTAAAATTAAATCGAATAAAAACTGTGTGATGATTTTTGATAAAGATAATAAATTAGTTACTAAAGCATTTAAAAATAACAATCAGAATTATATTTGGAACCATTCTATAATTCAGAGTGTTATTTTTCTAAGCAATCCGCCAGTAATTATGAGATTTGGCATTGCAGATTATGTCATTTAAATCCTAAATATATGCTTAAAATGAAAGATTATATTGATATTAATGATATAAATGATTTTAGATGTGAAACTTGTGATATAAGTAAGATAACCAGAAAAACTCATCCTAAGACGTAAATCAAAGTTCGGAAATTCTTGAGTTGATTCATGCTGATCTGTGTGGTCCTTTTCAACCTGAATCATTTGGTGGTGCAAAATATTTCAGGATATGGATGGATGATTTTTCTGTCATGTATTTTGCTTATTTCTTTTTAAAAAATGAAGTTTTTAATATAATTTTGCAATTTAAATCCAAATATGAAAATCTAACTGATAAAAGAATTAAAAAATTAGGAACTGACAGTTGCTTAGAATTTGTAAATAAACAACTTGATACTTATCTTGATACTGCAGGAATATTTCATGAAAAAACTATTCCATACAATAGTGAAAGTAACGGAAAAGCTAAAGAGTGAACCGCATCCTTTTAAAAATGGCTAGATCTTTATTATATGAAAGTGATCTTCCATTAACATTTTGGGTCGAAGCTATTAATTGTGTAACCCCCTTCACCAAGTGTAACCCCACGTAAAAGAAAAGAAAAAATACATCCTGAAATTTGGAAAAGTAGAAAACCAAAATTAAATTATCTTTGAAAATTTAGCTATGTGGCTTATTTTCACGTTCCGAAAGTAATGAGATATCTGTTAAACTCATTGAATCTTTAAAAGGTAGTACTTATTTGGGGAAAACGAAAGTAGAAACTTGGGATATTAATCCATTGCTTGAAACTTCTCCGGCGACATTTGAGATGAATCAAAAAACACGTAGTGAAATATCTAGTTTAGAAATTCCTGCCGAACCGGCAGAGGATGAGAATAGTGACTCATCAATTCTATACCATAGCGGAACTTCGCTTCAGAGAGACGCCGCTATGGGGGAGTCAGGTAGTAATAATATCTCAGTCAGACGTTCAGAAAGACTCAAATCTAAACAAATGTCAGCTAATATAGCTCACAGCATTCCGAATACATACTTAGAGGCAAAAAATAGAGCCGATAACGATTGGGATAAATACGATAAGATTGGAAAAATAATAAAGATTGGAAGAACTGTGAAATAGCAATGAAAAATGAATTGGATTCGTTAAATAAACTCGAAGTTTAGGAAATAGTAAACAAGTCTGCAAAAACAAAATTTATAAAAAGCAAATGGATATATTATTTAAAACAAGATAACTGTGGTGAAACAAAATATAACGCGAGACTTGTAGCTGCAGATTTTAATCAAATAAAAAATAAAGATTATTCCAAGTCTTATTCACTGGTTGTAAACATCTGTGGTGGTAACATCAAAGGCCAGATAACAAGCAACCTCCGGCCCAGAGTGATCACTTTCGTCTAGTGGTTATAATTCTCGACTATGAACCTTAACGTAGCGAGTTCGAACATCAAACCAGCACATTGGTTACGCTGGTTTTGAACTAACAAACGCAACCTTCGTACAGCTGTCGTAGCGCCATCTACACGCAGCAAAAGTCGTCAGACTCACTTGACGTAATAGCAACTACTCGCACACTCTCGCCGTCGCTCGCCATAACACTTGGCGCGATAATAACGTTCGTTGCGGCCTAGCGCAGGGCGTGATAACATCGTTCCTCTCTCCGCCGATTCACTGGTGGGGGAGTATTGTGGTGGTAACATCATAAGCCCGATAACAAAATCCGGACCAGAGCGATAATTTTTGTCTAGTGGTTATATTACTAGGCTATGCACCCTAACGTTGGGAGTTTGAACCTCAAACCAGCATACATCGAATCTCTCAGAATGTTAATTGCACTTCCATCTAAATATTTTTTTTAAAGTTCTTTGATGCTAAAACTGCATATTTATGTAGTGACATTGGAGAAATTGTTTATATTTTACTCCTATCTGGTTATAAAAAATTAATTGGGATGAAAAAAGTTTATAAATTGAGAAAGATTATTTATGGCTTACCACAATCTGGTAGAAATTGGTATATGGCTATTAAAGGTGAATTAGAAAAATTTCGATTGATGCAACTGGCTTCTAACAATTATGTGTTCATTAAAACTGTTCGTAAAAATACTTTTATGTTATGTATGTACGTAGATGATTTAACAATTTTTTCTAATAATGATTAAATGTATCAAGAGATTGTAAAAAGCATCAAAAACATATTTGAATTACATGAGAACAAAACCGGTATGTTTTTAGGTATAGAAATTGCTTAACATGAAAATGGTATAAGTTTATGTCAGTCTGATTATATTGAATCATTATTGGTTAAACATAATCTAGAAAAAATGTAAAAGTGTTAAAACTCCAATTGTAAAAGGAGAAGATAAGAGTTTCCCTTTCACAAATGAACTGATTACACATCGCGATGTATCGAGAATTTATTTGTGAACTTTTATATTAAGCTAATAAAACGCCACCTGATTTATCATTTGCAAGAACATATTTGTCACAATTTAATCATAAATGAGAAAAAAGGCACTATAATTTGTCTAAAACAGTACTAAAATAATTAATGGATTTAAAAGATAAAAAATTGTTTTATGACAGCAAATTTGGTTTTCCTTAATGCAAGTTCTGATGCTAGATGAGGGAATGTAGAAAATGACAAATAATTCTCTCATAGTGTAATTTTATTAGGTAATTCATTAATTTCATAGAAATGTAATGAATAAAAAGTGTCAGTCTGTCAACATCTGAAGTTGAGTCATTTGCTATTTCTGAAATCTGTAAAGACATTATTTGAATTGCAAAATTATTAACAGAGTTATTAACTGTAAACAATTTATAAATAATGCTGTAACCTTAAACTTAGATTGTAAAGCTAAAATATTCTTTGAAAATTATTTCGTTAATTTCTTAATTTTTAAATGTACATGTAATTTTGGTATTGCTGTGTGCGTTTAATTTTTATGTGTATTATTATAAATTCTTGAAAAATATCAATCGCAGGAGGAGTGTGTTGGGATGAAGTGAGTACACTATTTTTCATGGCGTAAGAATATCTGTATGATTACGCTTCTGGCTTCGTTCCGGGGCATTCCTCTCGCGAACTGCTTAACATGAGCTGTGTACGTAACCGTCAATACCTGTGGTATTTTTCTATGTCTAATAAATGTACTGTCTTCACGAACCATGCTTAGATTCATTGAAAATTAACAACACTATCAAACAAGAGAGCATTGGGATGTAGCAATGAGGATATCTCGAGACTTGTGAAATATAGCTAATGCTAACTGTGATGGGAGTATTAATTCCGTAATTATTTAATTACACGATATAAAAGACCGTAAATAAAAAAACCACTTATTACAAATAGGGAAAATATTACAATAAAGAAATAAAAATGCTACTTTTAAACTTATAATGGCAATTCGGGAGTTTATCGGTGATCAGATTATGTTCATTCGTTAGTGAGAAAAGCCTTTTTTTATTTAAAAAATTCATGGATTTTATTTTGTGTTTCTCTTTCGAATTTTTGTCAATAAATAATAAAAAAAACTAGAAGTTCCGAAATGATGTTTTCAGTCTGATTGCTCTCCAATTCGTTATTCAAAATTCCAATTTTTATATGTTTTTTTTTAATTTGAAATAAATTTAAAACTATATAATACCTTTGTAATAAAGAAATTTCATTAATTTCTTAAATGAATTCGACAAATATTTGTTGAAATTTATCAAAACTTTTTCAATGTTGCTTGATTATAAAGCATATACGTATTTTTAATAGCAAGTAAGTTAATATTGTACAGTGTAAATTTTGCTTACATGAAAACAAACATTTGCTGTTATAATAACAATGTTTCACACAAAATTTATTTAATTTACATTTTAACTCGATAACAGTTTTAATAAATACTAAGATTTCAAGAAAGATTAGTTAGAACAAATTTAAATACATGATTGACATTGTTACCAAGGTTATAAACAATGTGATAAGATCAACTCAGGCATGCAGGCATTTTTTTTATCTCTGATTCTAAGACAGATAATGTAAAACATCGAAAGAGATATGATATTTTCATTTTTAAATTGTATTATCTGGCATACTTTGTTTTACATTGCGATTTAATTAATTCGTTTTCCTAATCGTTTCCTAATTAATTCCATTCGTTTTCCTAATCAATCAAAAATCTCTTTCATTTAGTTACTTTAATATCAAATTTCTTATTTTAGATTTCAGAAATATGCTGATTTTATTGCATAAAAATATTTTTCAACGCCTGAATGATATTTGAGAGTATAAAATGGAGAACTAAAATCCTGAAACTTCAGTTCGGAAGAAAATCGTTTGAGCTAAAACACATCATAAAAGGTGAGTAAATTGTCTTATTACAGTCTTTTTCGAATGCAGCAGTAGCACGTATTTTGAATATTTTTTAGCAAAAATATCGTTTGCTTCATACATCTGTTATAAAATACAGGTGGAGTTCAGGGTTCAACAGTTCTGAAGGCGGCATTTAAAAAACAAAAATTAGCAGTTTTAATTATTTTTTTTTTTGTAAAAATGCAGAATCGAATAAAACTCTAACAATTGTCTACCTTTCGATTTTTAAAATTAAATTTTTAATGCTCTTCGGTTTTGCAATACTCGTTTTTTATTATTATTATTATTTCTTGTGCACAAAGCATACATAAGAAACAAAATTATAGGAAATTTCATAACCAAATTTTTATTAAGTATTCATTATAATATAAAGGGAACTAAACGCTGAGCAAGTTACGTGAAATCCAATTCTCACTATTACTTTTTTTTTCAATTCTCTTTATGTTGACACTGAAATCAATTTTTGGCAGCAGCTTCCCCACCAATTTGTTTATTTTTTATATCAATATTTTTCAATTATGAGATTAATTAAATAAATAAAATGATTTTTTGCGCTTTTTGTCAGACACAAAATACTTACATTCAATCTTCTTTTCAGATGTTTCGTCTTGTCGTCTTCGCTTGCATTGCTTTTTGTCTAGTACAAGGAGTGAGTACCTCTTTCTCTACTAATTGTTTAAAAATTCTTACAAACATGAGTATCATTACTTTATCTTCAGCGTCTGAATATTTGTGCCAACCTGTATCTTGCCAAGTTTTGCAGTTTTTCTTACTTTCATCCTAATATGAACAATCAAATAGAAAACCTTTTCCATTTTATCTAAATTAAGTAATATTCATCACTATATTAAATCTGATTAATATTGTAAAAATAACATTGTTAAAATGTTGGTCAACAGTGATACTAATTTGAATTGAAAGATGTTTTCCCCATATTAATGAATATTTATTTTCAGTCTTTCCTGTCCAACCGTATAATTACAGATATGCCGTCAGGGATCCTTCATACAAAGCATTCGAAATATTTCCTTTCTTTTCATGGAACAGCCTTTAACCCATGTGCTAATATATTTTATATGCATTGTTTTCAATTGAATTTTCTAATTTTCTTTGTCTTTTATAAAACTTTGTAATACCAGCTAACCAATAGAGTACGTCTCATAACTAAAATAATGTAGGTTGACATATTGGAATAATTTCTAAAAATATGACGAGTTAACAAGTTGTTTACTCGTCATATTTTTACCAACCATTATCTAATTAAGACTAATATTTAAACCGAATCATGTTGTCCATAGCCTAATAAAACTTTATTTTCAGTCTTTTCTTCCTGTCCAACCTTATGATTACGGATATGCCGTCAGGAATCCTTTCAGCCACCAGTACAAACAAGAAACCGGAAACGGCGTTGGAGGTGTAGTGGGAAGCTACGGTACCGTTGATGCTAGAGGAAACTTCCAATA
>JAPMOR010068580.1:0-52091 GCA_026543865.1 Argiope aurantia | reverse complement strand
GAATGTCTTTAAGAATCACCCAAACATGGTCCATTCCTGCAGATCTAGTACCAGGAACTGGATTGGTTAGATGCATAACCCTCTTCTGAAACAATTGTTGCTGAATGTATCATAAGTAGTAAGTAGCATTGACCTTCCTTTAGCACGTGCTGGTGCGTATGTCACAAATGCCGTCCTCATGATGATAGAAAACTAATAAGTTCTGAACCTCGAGTGGGGAAGGAAATTGGGGGGGGGTAACGCGACGTGTTAGGATTTCATTATTAACCCTTTTTGCCTGCCATTTTTTTTTCTGCCTCCATATGATTTTTAGAGAGTTCTAACGACGTGATTTAACGCATGGCTGAACACCCAGCCGAGATAACCTGCCGGAGAGTGAACGTTCTGTTCTGTTCTTTAACCCCAGCTGTTACAACCTTTTTGTTGCACATGCGAGCAAGGGCTGTGCAATAAGAAAGAAGGGGGGGGGGGATAAGGTCTTAATTTTTGTTCTGGTGTAAATCTGTCGGTTCTGGTTCATCAGTTTCCTATTCTGTTTGGCACGTCTTTGATGGTATTAAAGACTTCTCTTGTATGATTTCGATGGTTATTTTGTTTATGGCTGATTCTGAGTGCCTGTTTTTGTGTTTTTTGACTGGGCGGATTGTAACATGCAGATGGTTGCTACGCGCTTTGTAGAGTTTACCACACTAGTTCAAATTCGTATTGACTGTATAATATGTTATGATTACTTAAGCTCTTGTTTTGGTGCAGTTTAGACGACTCTTTCGCTTTAGCGTCATAAAACCTAAGGTTAACCAACCAACTTGATGAGTTGTATTTAAAGACCTAGTATGTTATGTCGACAAGCTGTATATTAGGCACTGTGCAGAAACGCACTGGCTATTATGCCATAAAAAAATAAAGCCAACCAAATAACTTGGTGAGACACATTTAAAGATTAGGTAGTATCGAGCAAGTGAGTAAAAAGCCTGTGGAAGAAAAGGAAATGTAAATAACATATTTTACTGTTCCCTAATATTACTTTTCCTCCAAAATTTATTCTTTTGA
This sequence comes from Argiope aurantia, assembly GCA_026543865.1. Classification (NCBI taxonomy): domain Eukaryota; kingdom Metazoa; phylum Arthropoda; class Arachnida; order Araneae; family Araneidae; genus Argiope; species Argiope aurantia. The sequence continues at coordinate 51,041 of JAPMOR010068580.1, read as the reverse complement.
ACTGTGAATTTATATCAGGATAATTATTTGCCTCTAAAATTAATCTATTAAATTTAGCACATAGTTGAATGCGGATTTGAATAATTTGCATTAATGAACAATAAACAATATGCATGAATTGATCAATGAATTCATTAACTTCACATCGTACTGATTTTATAAAAATATACCGGCATTATTCAATATGAGAAAATACTCATTCGGTTAATGCATTTGTTCAAGCTGAATTATATTTAAAGACATATAACGATTTTTAACTAACATTCAGGTTGGACATTTCAATTCGAATCCAAACGAGCTATTGACAAGCACTCTTTCTTCTACAAATTCCAAATGTATCAACCGTAATTTTCTTTAGGCCTAGTTAAATTATATTTTAAAATCAAATATTGGGATAAGGAGTAACATATTGGCTTTATCCAATCATATCTAGACCTGAACATTTTAGCAAACAAAATATCTTTTTAATAAATTCGAACTATCGCAAATCACGGACTGTTACTTCTAAAGCATTCTAAATTTGGTTAGTATCTTACCATTCTTCGGCGAATCTACCACCTAATTATACAAAACATATCCAAAACTTTACTTTTCCATCTTCACTTCATCCTCCCTCCCATCATGAATAATGAACTAACGAACTATTCTTTGACAGCTGAGCTTTTATTATACGCCAGATCTTCTTGGAACGACCCCCTTCAAAGACCGAATCTTCTCTAAAGATCTTCCGTGTTTATCTAACCGTCTGTACCTTGGTCGCGGCATCGTTACTAATTGCTCCCCTTTTTCTACGGTATACCCGATATCCAAGGAATTGTTTTTCGGGATTGGCGACGGCGGCTTCCTTTGATCTTTTTGAAGAAAGGGGTGTAAGTGACGAACTCCATTGACGTCTTAAGACCGTTTTTTTTTCTTTTTCTCTTTTGTTTTCACTTTTCTTCCTGATGTTTGTTTTGAGAAGAATTAGCAAAGGTTGTGTTTGTCTAACCGGCCATTATTGGAAAAGAGGCGAATGTTCCGGAACTGTCTGTTAAATAAGGTGATATGTTTTCAATCTGAAAAAAGTGGCTCGACTTGTTCGAAATATCCGAAATGAAAGTTTGGTAATTCTTTGGGATTTGATTGATTGCTTTTTAATTCTATGGTGTGTGTATGGATCGGAAAGGATTTAAATTCGTGAAACTGGTTTTGAATTTTAAATCGTAGCACCTCGTTTTATACTTCTAGATGAACTTTTCGGACTTTACAAAAATGAAAGAGCAAGTCATGTTTTTATAAATTTTATTCAAATATCAGTTGAACCGAAATAGTGGAATAATTTTTGATCTCATTTTGCAAAACTTAGCTACTGACATTTCGTTATTTTTATTTTTATATAATTTCAATTCGATTCTGCTGTGGTTTTAATAATTTTTTTTATGGCAAATGCTTTTCATTTATTTTTAAGTATACTTTATGATACCCATTTTGACGAGTTGCTTAATATATAATCAACTCGCAAAATACTTGTAACTAGTTTTGGTTCCTATTTTTTCTTCATTTATAAATAATGAAACTTTTTTTTACGGGCTACAAAATTTATAGCTTGTTATTTATACTGTTTATATATAACAATCGAAACATAGTATATATTTAAATAAATATTATATATAAAACATTATTTAAATAAATATTCCGGACAGTATTGAGAAAAATAATAAGCTATAAGTGAATACTATATATAGGGTAGTCACAAAATCACCCTTGTTACAAAAAAAAAAAAAAAAAAGTTATAATTTGGCACAAAGTTTTTTTGATATGTTGTAAAGACATTTATCAAGTTTTTAATGAAACCTCTTACGTCAGTATATTCCAATATGGTAGCTCGAAGAATGTCAAGACATTATTCCAATTCTTGCTAAGTATTGTCCTAAATATTTTATCTGTGATCCTAACTTTGAGTGTAATAATGTCTTCGATTAGCGTTGCCAACGCTTTTTCTTTTATCTAACCTCAAAAATTGACACCGAACAGTAATGGCCGATTTGAATGCGTGGAATCAAAGAAAACTGTGAACTCCTTTCTTCTTTCACGCCACTTTGATAATTGTCTAATGTGAATCACTATTTCTGCATCAATTATGTTGTCTGTTAAGCGACGAAAAACGTTTATTTCTTAGTAAAAAAATTGCATCAATATATTCAATAGTTCATTTGTAATAATTTTTTGTTATTAGTAAATGACTTTATAAACACCCTGTAATTATAAAAGCTATCAATTTATTGTATATGATAATTTCAATCATTTCTTGCACGGAAGTATATATTCCTTTTGTATACCAAAATTTAAAAAAAAAAAGATCACATGACACACACAATTGCCAACAGCATCTTAGCGAAACTTGCTTTATTTTGTGTTTTGATACTACGCTCTTTTCTTTTTTCCCTGAAGAATGTGCAATGGATTACAAAATTAAATAGGTATGATATGAACATTAATTGATTCCATTATCTATTGGCTGATTAACTTTCAGACCAATCGGTTTGAGGTTTGAAATTCGATTTTACCACATATCCGTTGTATATGTGTACTTATTGCAAGTTAAATCTAATATATGATCCTTTCCAAATAATACTCACATAGCTTCAGAGTGGGGTGTTAATCCAACTAAACTTAATATTGAGTGGACAATTGGAAACCATTATATAACAATTCACAATACTTGAAGCATCGGAAACATTTGTTTGGTTTATTTCATTAGGAGAAAATCAAAATTTCAGTGCCTACAGTTATACGTAAACTTCAATATTTCCTTTTAAGTCAAATTACATATTTCATTTTTATACTAATTTTGTATCGTTCAAAGTCGAGTTACTTTATAGTAAACAATTTTTTTTGTGTGTGTATGCATTCAAAATATGCGTAAGCTTATATTGCAGTGCCTGAAATAACGTTTCATATTAACTAAATATATTTATTTAAATCTTCAAAACTCTGAAATAATATCACTGTCAATAAAAAAACAGAAAATGTCTCAAATATTTGAAATTTTCATCTCGGTTCTATGACTTAAAACTGCTTTTATTCAAAATTTTAATTAAAAATCACCATCGTTACGATATCGTTTGGTTATTAATAAGAAAAATGTATGACGCCGAAACTTAACTGTTAACAACTGCGATAATAAAAATGCATCAGTTAAGTAAATTTTATGAATTTGCTACCATGGCAACCGAGTATAAAAACATGTGTCATATTTGCGTTTTATTTGTTACTGTATTTATAGACATTTAAAGTGCGACTTTTCCTTACAGTGCAGCAGAAATTTTGATTTCAAATGTTCATTATTAGTATTGTGTTTCAGACAAAATTCGAAAAAACCGATTCTAAAAAACAAAGAAGTATTATTTATTTATTTTTACATTTAAAAAATAAAAAGTATTGTGAGATATACATAATATAATTTAAATTGCGAAGGCGATTGTACATTTCTTTACAGTAATTATTTATTTTGAATTACATAATTTGTTAATTTGAACACCTTGCAACTTCAAATTGCTTTTTGCGCATCCCTAAATTCTATCCACCGTCAGTTTGGAAATGCGCTGAAAGAAATGTTTTATTAATAGGAAATCTTTTTGAATTTATAAAGTTTTGATTAGTTCTGGAATGGTGTTAGTTAAATCAAAAAATATTTGAAAAATTGATTACATCTGTAAAATTAAATAAGTTTGTAAAAAATAATTAATTATTTGAAATATTGTAAATTTTATATGATTAATAGATTGCAATTTTAAAAAGAATGACATCTATTATAAACTCAATTATTGTTATTTTTATTTTAAAAATAATGATCCTTGTTAAAATTTTTATCGTAAACAAGCCTAACTTATTTTGTATATCTTTCGTATTTTTTCTTTCATGTATTCTGGAACACGTTTCCGAAAATTATTACTTCTCCTAATTTATATTTAAAATGTTGATCCTTCATTTTTTGTGTATGAATTTATGATTTGACAAAAACAAAATTGTTGTTTGAGAATGATTGTGTATTGTTTCTGTCGCAGTTATGGTTATTATTTTCAATGATTTAACAAACACATAAAAATTATAAGATAATAGTAATTGATTATCAATCATATTTTAGAATGCTGCAAAATATATGAATTTAAGCTTCTTTTCATAAATAATGAATTTTAAACAACAATTTTTATTTAAAAGAAAACGAAACAAGCATGTTTATAATAGCGTTGTTTTTATCATTCTTCATCTTTTTCTTTTACTCAAAATCAGTTTTCTAAGCTTAGTGTTGCAAAATTTAATCTATGTAATATAAAAAGGTCATTCTAATCAGAATTATTTAGTAAATACAAAATTGATTGGGCTCTGCATGTCGAATTAAAATGCATACAATCAAGTCCAGACCTGCTAAGTTTTTCAAGGCTGATCAAAGTCGCGATCGAACTGGGATTATTGGAAGACAATAGGAACTCCAAGGAGATTTCAATTTATAAACAATCGAGCTAGCGATAAATTCCATGTCTTTCTTTTTAATATTATTTACCAAATAATTTTAAAAAATGGAGGGCAAATTAAAAAAAAATTTAAGAGCGTGGAAAAAATTTACAGTTGGTATTGTTTGCAGTTTTTTCATTGATAAAGTGATGTATTTGGGCAATCGGGTGAGTTTCTATAAAAATAATTTTAAAATAACAATATTGTATTTCGATTATATGTAAAATTTCAAATTAAAACGAATTTTCTTTCTGTTTAATGCTTTTTGTATTTTATTTGCTTAAATAGTTTATAACAGATTAGCAAATTTTCATCTTTCTCATGCTGCTATGTGAATTTTATTAGGAGTTGCAATCCAAAGATTTTAACAAAACAGTTTTAGAAGCTTAGTTTTTTTTTTTTTTTTTAAATAAAAGCTACATTTTTTCTTGTTTTGGTTTTGGTTTAAATTTTACATATTTTCTTTAATGGTTAATCGGACTAACTATCTTAGCTGCTTGCTCAGAAGATTACAATCCGGCATTGGGCATATAGCGTATTCTTCAGAAATGTCCTGACTATCTTTATGGATTTTATTGGTTCCATTTAACAATGCTACAATAAATGAAATTAAAAAATATTTTTTAAAGTTTTGATTCATTAAAGCAACGATAGTAATTCTTGCTCTCAAATCATTATTTTCTAAGAGCAAAAATGATTGAAGTGACCATTTCGACTTGCGTACATTTATTAAAATTTTCCAGTTAATTGCATTTGCTTAGTAATAATAATATAGCAATAATATTCGAGTAATTGAATTGCTTTTATTCACAAATGCTTCATTTCTTATTTTTTGTCTTGCGTTAAAATTTTAAGAGACAATGTAAAACTCTTTGTTAAATATGCTGTTATATGATGAAGTAAATATTAATTAGGTAACTCAGTTATATATTTTACTTTCATATTATTGGTTTGAAAAGTTTGGAAAACAATCGTTTGAAGATAGAAAGGTCTGAAAGGCGAAGTATTATTCTTTGCATATTATTATAATCAAAATATCTTATTTTAAACATTAGGCAGCTTTATTTTTTTAAATCACTTTAGAAAAATATTTTGATGAAGTACTAAGTTGCGGGAAACGTTTAAAATATGCATGCATTTTTTTTTAAATTTTATAAATATTTATTCTGTAATGAATTTTTAAGTAGCAGGGATAAATCCGAGTTTTATTGATTTTTGTAGAAAATATTTGTTTTTGGGGTTAAGTTATTTCATATTCCGAAATGTTAAATCTGCAGTATGCTGTAAATTTATCAATATTTGAAATAGCTTCTAATACTTAAATCACTCGCATTACATTTATTTAAAAAATATTTGTAATATAATTACGTTAAATGTAATGCCAATTTTACTCATACCGTTCAGTTTAGAAGAAAAACAAACTTTATCGGCCAATAATTGTATCTGCAGTATTGTGAGAAATTCCAATAAAGTAGTGACACCATTTTCAATATGGCCGCACAAATCATGTGTTTGTATGGCTGGAAAAGATATTCAGTAAAACAGTGGCAGCATTTTCAATATGACCGCCTAAATCCTGTACTTTCATGCCTAGTAAAGATAGAATTCAGTAAGATAGTGGCAGCATTTTCATTATGGCTACCTAAATTGTGTGAGTAACGAACACAATTTAAATTTGGAAATGGCTACTTTTCTTTCTTTCTTCTTCCCCCCCCCCTCAAAGTATTTGAAAAAGACATGGAACTAACAAAGCCGATTCACGAAGATTAGCCAATCCAGAATCTGAAATTTTAGTGACCGCGAAAATCTGACCAATGAAATAAGAAGGGGGAGCGTGAGGGGGTGATTTCGGACCAAACAAAAGAGAAAGGCCATAGGAACCATAATAATAATGTATCTGCAGCAGTATACAAATTTTTAGTAAAATAGTGGCAGTATGGCTACCTAAATATGTAAAAGGCTGGCAAAAATTTTGGGAGGGCCTTCGCCTTTTTTTTCTTTTCTTTCTTTCTCTAAGCATTCAAAAAAAAAAGCTGACAAACCCGTTTCACGTAAGTTAACCAATCCAGAATCCGAAGTTTACCGACCAATGAAAAATTGACCAGTCTGGTACAGGGAAAGAGGGGGCGATTTCTGACCAACCAAAAGAAAAGAGACTATAAGGAAAGAAACGCTTAAACGAATGGCATTAAGAGCTCAGCTTTCTTCACAAGCAGTTGGCAACATCAGTTGGAACCGAAACTTCTGTTGGAACTGAAAGTTTTTGTTTCGTTTCTTCATTGCTGTTCTATCTTTGAAACTTTAATTTGAATTAACAGTAAGCAACTTTTATTTCATCTTTGTAAAATACTAATTTCAAAATGTACGACTTATGCGATTTTAGATTAATGATGATTGCGAAATTAATACATACATTTCTAAAGTCACGCCAATTTAGAAGGATGATGGGGTTTATAAGTGAGTTCATTTCAATTAATATTTGCATTGCATTCAATATTATATTCTTAAAAAAATATGAATTTTGTTTATCTTCTTATTTAAGCTGAATATCTTAGAAGCTTACTATAAACTAAATTATTTATTTAAGAATGCATTATTTTTGACAATTAAAAAAAATAATTTGTTTTGATAATGATTTTCAAATAATTTTTTTTCAATTGTTATGTGTAATTACGATAAATTAACTTCTCTGAAAGTTATATTATGAAATTGATATTACGTTAGTTCGTGAAATATATGTTAGTTTTGTTTCCATGTTAATGCAATAAGATTTGGAAGAAAAAAAAAACATTTAGAATTTCATGGAATCTAATTGTTTATTTAAATTGCACTCTATAAATCTATGATTCTACTTTAATTAACATAATTTTAATTTTACAATTAATATTAGCTCGTTTTTATGTTGTACGAAAATTAAATCGTCTGCTTATAAAAACTGTTTATTTTATCACGAAAGTAACGCTCAGATTCAAACTCAATTTATTTTTCGTTTGCATCTTATTTTTCCAATTAAAAAGTTTGAGATAAAAAAAAAAGGAGTTATTTGAGGTAAAGCCGACGCCATCGGAAAACCATTATTCAACGTCACGCCATACAGTGATTTACCGTCTTGCGTTTTCTGCATAAACGGGCTAGACGTAAAATTTTTTCATACATTTTTATATTATTCCAGGGACTAGGGTGAAAAAGTTTTGAGTTTGTGTGTTTATAAGCACAGTTCTTGCATATTTTTCAAGGAAAGGAAAAGTTAAAAATGTAATTTTTTTTCTGTTTACATTTTAAATAACATTTCTAGAATTTCAGAATATTAGTTTCCCCTGTCCCTCGTTTTATTTTCTTGTTTATTCTGCATGCTTGTTTTCTCTGAAATGGAAACAGTATTATTTAAAATATTTTCTATTTTTTTATGCAATTTATTTTTGAAGAATATTTTTAAACATTTCGGTTGCTTGAATTTTTTTTTTGAAAATATTTGCTTACGAATTGAATTAAAATATCCAGTTTCTCATTGGGTTTTATCCGTAAATAAGTTCATTTTATTAAAGAAAAGTCACAAAGAAAATGAAGCGGCAAGTTGTGAACGATTTGATTTTCGAATTTTTTCTTTTTGAGTGTTTATCAAATGCATGTTATTTTTAATTCATTTGAGTTTGCTTTTCAAGTAGAATTTGTCCTTTATTGAAACTCATTTTCAAGGTATTGGTTAAGTAATTAAAGCAAACAACTAATTAATAAATTTATTTCTTTTATCAATCTTTAGAAGTCAGAACGTTAATCTGTAAATTTTAAATCGAATAATTAATTGCAAATTGAGAAAAAGAATGGTATATAAAGTATTACATTTTTTTTAAATTATAGCAAACGATTGCAATAATCCATTCTAATTATAATTTTTATCGATTTTTTTTCTTTTAAAGTTTAATCTCTGAATAGATCTGTTCTAAACGAACAAAGTAGTTTAAGAAAGTCAATCGTATTCATTTTAAGATTTATCTTAGGTATCTGTTTGATGGGAAACATTGATAAATGTGTAGCTTATAATCAGTTCTTTAATGTATTTTTGTAAATACTTTTGTATATGTCCGATAACAAAAATTTGCTGAAAATTTCGTCTTTATACTTTCTGCTTAAAACTGAAATGAAAGGGAGAAATGCACTCTAATCTGATCACTCCCTTACCAACATCTTATTGGATTTTTCTTTGCTAAGTTTTCCTACCTGTTCCTACCACTCTTTTCAAAAACCGCATACTCCAATGAAATCCAGTCCTCTAACCCCTTAGAGTTTTCATTGTCCAGCCGTCCAGGGGGCGGGGGGTCTGAGCAACCTCTTGTTTGTTTGGCACTACTGACCTATTTTTAGAAATTCCTTACCACTCTTCCCTCCTCCTCCTCCTGAAATCCCTCCTCTCTAATGTCCAGCAACTGAATGTTCTTTCTTTGTGAAATTATTTTTAGAAGGCGGGGAAAGGGGCTGGTCATTTTAAAGAATCACCACCACTGAAAGATTAAACCAAAACAAGGGGGATCAGAACGGGTTTCGAACCTCACTAGAGAGGTGCTTTAGAGATCACTGTCTTGACTGTTGTGTTCGCTGTTCACTGTGGGTACAACGTATTCTGAAGAAGACTGTTTTTATCTTAGATAAGAAAGATGCCGAGATCTGTAGATAGTTACAGTAGCCTAAGCGACACCGACGATGAAATGATCGATGAGGGTGAGTTTTGAAAAATAAATACTCTAATTTTGTTGCATTTAATCTGTTCTTTTATTGGACATAATAATTTTTCAACACAGAGAATTTTGAAACTTTCGGTTGCTGATATTATTTATTATTGTTGTTGCTATCCTGGATTGGTCTTCGCCATCTTTATATAATGTTCGTTATTTTTATTTCTTGTCCGAATTTGAAAACTTTATTTATTTATTGTTTACTCCTTAAGCGATTTGGGAATAGCCGTAGCTAAGATATAAATGATATATCGTATTTGTCATTTCGAAGTTTAAGTTATTGGTAACAAATGTTTCATCGCTAAGAATTTCTTCATTATTTGCGAATAAAAATATTAAAAGCCATCTTGATATATCGTATTTAATCATTGCTAAAACTGTTTTTAAATTATGAATCTAATATTATTTTTGCTATTATTTCTGGCTTTCTTTTGTTGTTATCATTTTACAGTCATTTCCATTATTTGTACGTGTAGTATTCTTCATTTTCACGACGTATTCATCGCGATTTACTGCGTTTTTGTAAAAGCTTTATTAGTCATGAGGTTCTTAGCGTTTATTATTGTGTTGTAAAAAGAGAATATGTTGTGTTATATGATCCACATTTAGCTGCTGTTTTTACCTAACTTTAACTGAAATTATAAAAATAAAATACTATTTTTTTTAATTTTTAAACCTTGTTTTTTATTTAACATTCTTTTATTTTGAAAAATCTATATTGTTTTCTTTTCCAAAAAAACTAAAAGCGGAGTTGTTGTTTTTTCCCCATGTTGTATTGTTTTAACTAAAGTAAAAATAATAATTTCTTAAATCATTTTTTAAAATAAGTAAATCTACTCCAGCTTAAATCTTTGATTTTAATTGTTTATTTTTTGCTCATGTAATGATAGCGGGATTTGTCTAAAATTTCCAGAAGTATATTTTTAGTACAAGCATTACCTATTAATTCAAAAAGAGATATTAATTTGAATGGATTGAATCTTGTAAATTTCCCACTGTTATTGTATATACAACATCAAATTATTGAAATATACGTTGATGTTTTTAGAACTTAGTTATGTCTCTGTTACCTTAGGCGTCTCCCTCCCTCTCCCTCTTTTTCTTCTTTTTTTTTTTCAATTTAAGATTTTAAACGATTAATCTTGCTTAACTTTTGGAAAAAAGAATCTCAATTATTAAAAACAGATTATTGTATTTAATTCAATTTTAAAAACCAATTATTTGAGCTTAATTATTGAAAACAAATTATTCTTTTTAATTTAGCTTTACATAATAAAGAATTAATTAGCAGGTATTAGTAGAAATCAAGTTATAAAAAAAGGGAGAAAATCCCTCTATTTTATAAAAATGCAAAAAAAGGCTTTATTTTTTTTGTACTGTATTTAATTTATTGTTTAACTAAAAGTATCCAATTAATTACCTTTTTAAATAATTAAATTCATCATTGAAAAAATATATATAGGCTAAAATACTTAATACATCTTTTGCTTTCTTTTTAAAACTTATAAGTACCTTTTTTGTTTACAAACCAAATTGAATATTGAAATTTGAAGGCTTATACTGTAAGTGTTGTAGTTACAGAACTTATTTTTTTTATCAATGAAGTAGAATCTTTTTGTCATTTGTGAGTAATGTTAAAACTCGTGATTAATTAACTTTTATTAACTATAATTTTGCAATACTTTTTTTTAAATATATCTCCTTAACTGATAGATAATATAAATAAATAATGCTTAATGTCATTCTGCAATATCCTCACAAACGTACAAAGTTGAACAACCTTTACCGATAAATAGACTTATCGCTTGTTTATGTATCTTTTGTCATTCATTCTCCTTCTTTTAGAAAGCCTCCCTCATCGTGCATCAAAATCTCTACATAGGCCCCAGCCTACCCTAGCAACAAAATGTTTTTAACCTGGTTCCATCTTCTCCTGGAGCCAATGTTTGTAAATAAAGGCTAACCTCCATTCGCTTTTATTTTTTTATTTCTTCCACGTGACCCGATCAGCTGATCCTTTTGAACGACCTTGAGCGGTGTGGTGGAGAGGTTAGGGGAAAAACCGTGGGAACCACTTCCCAGAAAAACGAAAATCTTCTCAGTAACAGGTGTTTTGAGCCGTCCCATCTAGGAAGTGTCGTCATGTTAATGCATGTCTGGACGTGGAGGCTACCCCCTCTATGTCTAGGGGGTGGGTAGAAATCGATTGTGGCGCCGGCGGTGGTGGTTTCGAAATAGACAAGTCTGCTAGAAAGATGGGGAGGCTGAAATTATATAGTTTTTGCTTTACTCTTTCTCCCCCCCCCCCACCATTTCATCTTCTGAACACTCGCACTTAAACGCAGTGAAAGAAGAGAACGCCTTCCTGTATTATTGATGTATTCTTGTAGTAACTGCTGAGTGTAAAAATGTACTAAGAAAGTTGTGTATAATTCGAATATAACCACATAGACATCGCATTACTGCTTACATTTCAATTTCTTTTTACTTTGAAAAAATTATAAAAAAATTTTTTGGCGCAGTTGGCAAGTTGTGATAAAATCGAGTAATTCGTAAACCGGCTATTTAAACGTAACCAGCAAGAGTGAACTGTCCAAAACTTCTTTGCTTACTTTCTAATGAAAGTATTGCCCCCCCCCCTGCATAAACACGAATACTGGCAAACAAGGGTAAAAAATCCTCAACAATAACAGAAACCAATGGGGGTGGTCTCCCAAAACGTTTTCGCACGCCCTCAATTAAAGATATTATCCCAGAGAGACCTTGCATTGCACAGATTTTTTTTAATGGATTTTGTTCACAGTTTGATGGAAATGTGCAAATATAGTCTAAAGACCGTGTACAAAATTTCATTCGTTTAACTTAGTGTTCCCAGACAGACAACCGTAATTCCATAATTATGCTTAAAATACTCCGGGAGGTCTAAAACGTGAAGAGTTGTTAAAATTTCGATTTTTTTTTTTTTTTGACGATTACGATATTTTATGCTTTTTATTCGAGAATGTAGAAAAGTGAGCATAGTTCCCCCCCCCCCAGATAATTAAAAATGGCTATAGAATGATTTTGACGGGTTATGGAAAGTTAGCTCATGAAATAGTTTCTTAAAAAAATGTGTTATCTTTAATAGTGTTAAAATGAGCTCTTTGTGCTACATAGGATGACAAATAGAGTATATACCTTATATATATGAGATAATTTCAAGGAATAAAAATTTTAGAGTATTTCTAACTTTATTTTTATTTCTTCCTAAAATATTTGCAGTTTAGAAAATTCGACTTTTAAAGGATTTTTTAAAAAAAATCTTTTTTACTTTTATTTCTTAAATAAAAAATCGGGGAAAAAATGCTTTTAAAAATCATATTCTGAACATGTTTACTCATGTTTACTGAGCACGACTCGGGAACATTTCATTGCCAGTCAGAGGCAGTGGGCTTTAGTTGAGAATAAAAGCTTTCTTCAAAATGAGAACTCCAGTCATACTAGAGCTCTAATGCTCATATTTATCAAAGATAAAACTGAAAATGTTTTTTGAAAGCAACAGAAAGCATTTGATAAAAAAAAAAATGTACAAATCGATTTTCTTTTGTAATCTTATTTAATGAAAAATTAAGGCTGGTACTTTCCCTGCGATAACTTTTAAAAATATGATTTTTTTTTAAAACCCTCATTTTTATACTCTTTTATACTAAACGATTCTCTTCTGTAAGAAGTTTTAAAAACATTAAGTATGTAGGAATCAGCGCGGGAAAAAAAAAGGATTCGACTGTCATATTTAGCTTTAAAAGAACTTTAATATAAATAAAAGACTGCAAATGTCTTCAAAATTAAAAAAAAAATTAACTGAATATGAAAATTTCGTTAATCATGAATCGATTACATGTATCGATAACTAAAATAAATTCGTTTTACTGAGCTTTAATTATATTTGACATTGACGTTTTAAATTTATCTTATTGTTCACTTTTATTTATTTATTCTTAAGAATGACTACCTGTTTAGGCACTGAAATCCAATAGCTGCATTAAACGAATTTATATTTTGGTGTATTGTTGATTTAACGACTTAACGTAATGAGATTTAACGTAAGGAAACGTTTTCCTGAAGCAGCAAGTCTAAACGGTCTTGGCTCAAGTGTAGAAGTTGTTTCACAACGGTTTCATATTTAAAGTGGGAAAAAGAACTTACAGGGTAAAGTTAAAAACACTTTTTCCTCTTGCTCGACGCCTGTTTTTAAATCGACTTTTTGCTTTTTTATATTTTGTAATGTAAATATCTTTTGCATATTAACAATTTTGTGTCATTTTATGCATTTGTATCTACCGTTTGTAGATAGTTTAGAGATAAGTATTTATTGCTCGGAAAACTATTTATAAGTTAAATGTTTGTAGTCATTATTAAAAAAATTTTTCCTGTTAATTTCTTTGCAAATCTAGCACTTAATTACAGGCTTCATATCTGAGAAAAGGAATGTATAATTCTAAAATTGATTCGATTCGTGTATTGGCATAGTCATATTCTATATTGTTATGTCACGTAGTTTTTCAATTCAGATTTTGGAGAAGGGGGAAAACAAAATTATACGCACTTTACTTGTGATCATTAGTCACGTGATCATTAGTAACTTCAGTAAAGAGTCATTGATAAATCTTTAACTGATGGTGTTAACTGACAAGCATTTTAAATTTTCACGAGATTTTTAATCGCGTGATTTTTCTTATCACTTTCAAATACATTTTATCTTACTGTACTTGTTTTTTATTTAAAAATATGCCATGCTAGCATCGCATACCCATATTAGGTAAAACAACAGACGAATTTTTTTTTTTTTCGAAAAATAACTTTTACATTCACAGTTTGAGGATGATTAGTTCGCTTATCACCTGCCTTTTTGTATCGACTTAGAAGTTGTGAATCATTTTAAATATGATTAGCGATTATATGCGAAGGTTCGAAGGTGTAGGTATGATAAGATAAGGTGGGTGCTTGGTACACAGGTTTTTCCGAACGATCGTTCAGTAGTGACTGAAGTTGGATAGAACAGAGGTGATTTTTTTTCTCTTTTCCGTGTTCTTTTCATTGACTTGATACGGATGTTTGCCACTTTCCGAAGAAACCAGTTAATGTTAATTACTGGTAAGTTTTTCCCGATTGTTATTAGTTTAAAATTATTATTCTGTTATACATTTTTATATAGGTACGAAAATACTTTTTTTTTAAGTTGATTGATTTGCTGTATTAACTATTTTCATTACATCATTGCATTTAGTAACAGGCAATCTTATTGTGTTTTGCATTAAATAAAGTAGATACTCTTTTGGCGTTTATTAATTTGTATTCAATAGCGTTAATAGATATTTAACTATTGCAGTGAAACTTGGCAAAGTTATTTCTTAGAAACTATACAAAAATAGTTATGATGTTGATCATAAGAAAATAAATTCTAAATTTAGAAAGTAATAATTATATATATTGTTAAGATGCCTCCGATTCTAAATAGTGTTGTTTAAATTCTTTAACTTTAAAATGCTTTTAACGGAAATAGTATAGCATCATAATATGATCATTAACTTCAAGTAAAACAATATTTGTTATAAACTTACTCGCAGATCTAAGGTGAACTTATTAGTCATTAAAACTACGATTGTTCTTCAAATTAATTTGATTGTTTCATTGCGAAATATTCTAAAAATAAATTCTTCGAAGTATCTTTCTAAACAATACTTTAAAAAAAATTGCCATAAGTCATAGCATGCACTGACTTTTTTAAAATTGAGGCATCAATCTAAAACCTGAAGAATTTATAAATTTACAAATGTGGTATAAATTTACCATGTGGAACTATAAATTTACCATGTGGAACTATAAATTTACCATGTGGAACAATAAATTCATAAATTTACCATGTGAACTATAAATTCATAAATGTACCATTTAGAACTATAAATTCATAAATTTACCATATGGAACTATAAATTCATAAATTTACCATATGGAACTATAAATTCATAAATTTACCATTTGGAGCTATAAGTTTATAAATTTACCATTTGGAACTTTTTTACAATTTTCTGTTCTTGCATTACTTTCGTAAGATACATTTAATATCGGATGAAAAGAAAAGATTTAATATCGGATGTATGGTGGTTAATCTAACCGAAAATGTGATTGTTTTTTATAAATCTGTTTATAAACAATTGCTTATTTTTATGTCTTGCAACGAAAGCACTGTTTATTATTGTTGTTTATCGTTACAAAAATAGCTTTGCTAAGATCCTATTTTCCTTTCTACGCAACAGAAAATCGAATTCCGAAAAGTTACTAATTAAAAACTAGGAACTACCAAACCACTTCCTCGACCAAACATTTCACCCATCTGTTAATAGTGATATCGCGCAACCACTTCCTTGCGAAACAATGTTCGGAAGACCCCAGATAGCCCTTGTCACCAAGAAGTCGTCTTACCACTTTACTTTTCCAGCAATACGAATTACTGCTCGATTTTTATTACTCTGGCGCGTTTACCTGCGGCACTTTTAATGAATTTTCGTCGCTCCTTCCTTGAGGCTGGGTTTGTTGAACCTGCTGGGCCCGTTGGGGTGAATTGTGACCCCAGGGGACGCGCGGGCTAATGATTAGTGATACTTCAGTCTTAGACTGTGCTTGGGTGATTAATTTGTGCCTTCTTTTCTGAAGTTAGATGGATGAAGGAGAACTTGGCTCTTCTTGTGTAATGGAGTATCGTTCTCATTATGGTATTAAATTAGAAGGGGGAAAAGTTATTGCAACATAACATTTCTTTTATATGCTTTTGTATATGTTTTTTATTATGAAATATCAGTATTTTTTCATTTTATATGGAAATAACTCTAAAATGTGTATTTTATCTATACTGCGTTTATGAAGAAGAAAAATTATTTTATCGAAAGTTATGTTTTGTATATATCAAATTTGGTGAACGTAACGCCCCCCTCCCCCAAAAAAATCCAAAACAGAAAATCGAAATATCGTATAATTTGTACAACTGAACCGGGAAAAATCTTATAAATGATACCTGATCCATTATTATGCTGTAGATTGCGTGTACATGATTCATAAGCTCAAAAATGTTTGAATCATTATTTTAAATATAGTTTATATCATTGCGTTTTCACAGTTCTTATGCATGTTTATTTTTTACACCAAATTTACTCAATAAATTATTTATTTTATTGTTTATTTATATATTAACGTTTATTCAACTAATGTTATCAGTTATATAATTAGATGGATAATCTGACCTTCAAAATAAACAACATATGATGCAAGATTTCCTCTCATCCCTTTTCTAACTAAATAAACACTTCCTGGCGCATGCGCAATAGCACGGAGGTTTTCTGCATTCGAAAATCAGCAGTAGTTGCTTAACTTAAGCATAAGAATAAACATATTTTAAAACTTTGTCAACATATAGAAATAATTAATTCTACCAATCAACAAAGACCATTTTGAGAATTTAGATATATATATTTTGAGACTCACTGCATCAATATAGTATATTATCTGATCCTAACCAAGACTGTTCACAATACAGAAATTATTTTATTGCATGTATCCTTAGACTACTGACTGTCTTTCTTATTAATTTTGAATGAAATCAATGCAAACAAGATTTTTTTTTTTTTTTTTTTTTTGAAATAGGAAACACGGTAGCAAATAATATATGCCGTGTGACCAGGAAAAAAAGAAAAAAAATTGGTTAATAGTATATTTGTTCCCCTTTACTTCAAAAAAAAAAAAAAAAACGATATATACTTTTTTGTAAATCGGAGGCATTTTTGCTTTTTCAATTAAATTCAACTTTATTTGTATCTTGCATGTAAAACAATGTGAAAGCTATTTAGAAATAGACAGCGAATTTAAATTTATAACGATTATTTTAATAATGGAGTTTTTTAATGCCTATAATTTCGCCCACTTCCCCGGTTATAATTGAAATTTGAAATACTTGAAAAATTTACATCGAGTTTTTTTAAAGTTAATTTATTCAAATCTTTCGCATAGGTTTAATTTCCTAAAAACTGCCTATTTGGACAGTCCCAAGGTCTTACGCTTTCTATAAATAATTGTCACATCAAGAGGTTTATGAGAGTAGATAGAAATGCATAATATAAGTTAGCATAATCGTCCAAGCATATCCAAACATTTAATAACATTACTCCGTGACCCTTAAAGAACTCTGCTATCTGTTTCTTTAGTATTATTCCATTAATGATTACATCATTTAATTATTTATTTATATTTAGAGGGGGGGGGGAAACACTGACGAATTCAATTCGGTATGTAATGAAAACGAACGCTGCAGTGAAAAAACTTAATTTAAAATGCCAAGAAAGTTTTTCCCCCTCTGTTGTGTTGTGTAATGCTTGGCATCGTGCCAAACGCGACTGCACATGGTACGCTTCATTTCCATCCGCCTTGAAAAGGATGAGCCAGGTTTTGTTGTTTTTTGTCGCGTTTTCTCTTTTAATCTTAATGTTTATTGCGGTGGCGATTATGAAGAAATAAAGAGATATATCTTAAGAGGCGGTTTTTGTCTGGAGTGTGTATTCTTTTGATTTTCTACGTAAGTGAAAGGATAATGTTAGATTGGTATTTGATATTGAAATTTGTTCTCTGTGAAGATGCTTTTTTTCCCCTTTATTCTAGTAGATTTTGATTTCTTATTTTGCAGCAGCAGAGCGCAGCACTCTTTATGAGTGTTTATATTTTTAACTATTTTAATTGATTTCCTTACTAATAACTAAATTTTCTAGAGTTCCCAGTTTAAATACTTTGAATACAATAGTTAAGAAATACTCACCTGTGACATAAATTTCGCATTTTTACTGAATCTGTTGTGTCATTTTTGGCGAGTTAGTTGGCGATTAATCCCTAGCGTGCAGTTAATAGTATCCAAAAATCGAATTTATGTTTTTGATGCATTTTTCTCAACCGATTGAAGCAAAAGCTTGACACAAAACTGTACTTGTAATCACAATACCCCCCGTACCAAATTCGATATATTTAGTTTTTGAATTATCGTATTTACATGTTTCTGAAAGTACAGACCAATAGACAGTCAACCCGGTTTTGGAATTAGTTCAAAATTTGACTGGTATCTAGACTATAGATGTTAAATGCGTGTACCGAATTTTATCTATCTAGCTCTCTTCGTTTCGTAGTTACCGTGCTATCTTATATTCGAACAACCGGACTTCCTCAGAACAGATTTTACTCAACATTTAATAAATGTATAAATATTTGGTGTGTAAACCATATACCAAATTTATCTGTTTAACTCAAAGCATTTTTTTTTAATTATCTTTGTCACAGACAGACAGACGGATAATTTCCATAAATGTGTTTTTCGAACTCAAGGAGCTCTAAAACGTGGAGATTCGTCAAAATATCGAATTTGGAATTTTTTGGCGATTACTTTACTTTCTCTGTACCACATTGTAAAAAGTGATATTTTTGCAAAAAAGGCTTGCATGCCTTCAGATTATTCCAAAAACTTCCAATTTTAAGAATTTTAATTAAAAAAAATTTTTTGTGCTTTTCGGCACTAATTTCATTTAACAACGAAGGAGTTTCCTTTAATTTTTTTCTGCATCCATCTTTATGTTTTTATCTATACATCCCTCTGAATTTTTATGCAAATTTCCTTACGATCACGGAACAATTCAATTGTCAAAACAGAAACATCATTCAACCGCATTCATTTCCCAACAGCTACTGCAAATGAATTCAATAACACAATCACTCATCTAGTGATCACAGTTCTGCCTCCAGCTATTCCTAATGATACGGATCCAAACCGATACTATCAGCAGGTGTATACAAATCTCTTTTTTTAGCTAATTGGCATCCCGGTATTTCCAGGCAGAACAGCTCCCTCATTTCATTGGCCGTTATGGTTGATCGAACACTGCCTTTTTTTACCATTCAGAGCCAAAAACCCCATAAACACTCGCTCGCATCTTGCTGATTAACGTATGCAAATGTAGCAGATCACTATCACCTTTAATAATCCGGAGCACGTTTTCCATCCTGGGGTGTTGCGAATCTAAAAACAACCCCTGCGGGGTATAGACCCACCCCAGGATATCATCTGACACTAGTACACGTGTCCCCTGCGATTGGGTTTGGGCAACTGGAGGATTTCGATGTGCCAAAGGCAGTTTTAATTTCTGCTGGCCAGCGTCGAAAGTAGAATTTGACGGATAAACGCATGATTAGGAAGATAGGTGGTTTTGGTTGTGTCAAAGTGCCCAAAAATAAGGCCAGTGGTCTTTTTTGTTAATGCTTGATAATCCGGATTGTGGGTTAGGTTTCTGGCCTAAGGCCAACCGCTTTGGCTTAGTGATAGGTTATTGTTAATCTTCCGATTCGTTTTCTGGGAAAATTCTGCAATATTTAAATTTTATGTTTGGCCATTGTCTGCTGATAAGATTTCATGGTATACACGTGTACGGTAGCTCTAAGTTTTAAAGAGCTGCATTGTATTAAATAGGGCATATACAAATTATTATTCCTTCATCATCTATTATATTATGCACATAAGTAAAATAAAAATGGAAATGGACGTTCTGTATTTTCTTTTTTATTTATTTAAAAAAAATTTATAAGCGAATTCATGGCACTGTTAAAAAAATAACTTATGCATTTTATGATTATAAACTCACGTTATTACCATGTAGTCAGAACGGAAACCACGAAAAAGCAAAAAAAGAATAAAACGAAACTAAACCTGATTGTAAATATATATCTAAAAACATAAGTGACAGCAATAATAAAAAGTTACTCTAGCTTCGGAATATTAATTTATTTTCCAATAATATTCGATATGTAATTGGATATGAATATATTGGAAGTAAGATTGAGTTACTGTATTTCGGTTAATACTAATTGATCATAATTATATTTTGTATAACATAAATATTTTTTTCCTTTGTTTGAAATGTAAAATATCTTGTTAAACAAATAAACATACAAAATAAATGTTTGAAATCTAAATATGCCATTTTTTACCTGTTTATAGGTAACAAAACCCTCCATAAATAATTAAGTTTTAAATTGCATTTGAGCAGTAATTTTCATCAGTTTCTGTTACACAAATAATAATCTAAACCATCATTGTTTATAAACATAAAATATAAATATTGCGGCTATTAATAAAATAAAGAAGCTTATCTAATATTATATTCCATAATGTCTATATATATCTTAGGTGATTAAATGTTATTACTTATTAGCTTATTATTTACTATTGGCAACTGAAACGACGTATTACTGAAAAACACCTAAGTTGTATCCGCCACTCATTAAGTTTTTATTAACGCTTAATTGTTTCCATTTTATAAAACCTTTATTTATCGCAAATTTGTTGCGAAATTCTTAATAACTTGCAATAATAATTTCCTGAAGTTATGTTACTGATGTTAATTTTGTCTTTGACCTTTTTATTAACCGCATTTCGCTACGGAAGCTACGGAACAGTTCATTTGAATATCAATCTTTATTAAAAATAAATAAATAAACTAAAGCGGAAGAAAATATTGCAACAGGCATCAATTGATCCAACTGTTGAATCTAGAGCAATGTCAATTTGTGATAGCAAGTTCCGTTTGCCTAAGCTGCAGCGCCATCTATTGTGGATGAAAGATACTTGGTCTTGTGGCGGTTTTTATGCATTTTTGTTTCGGTTTGTCTTGAAATCGAAACTTGAATGAAATGAAACTAGGTTAGGTTAGCTTTACGTATTTCTTGTCCTTGATGATGTGGCAAAATGTACGTGGTCAAAATTTGCGTATGACCACGGTTTTTTTTTTTTTTTTTCTCACGTGTTGGACCAAGACGTGGTCGTTGCCTTTTTTTTATTTTCCCTTGTAAAAACAAAGTATTTGAATAATAAAACTAAGATTAAGATATTTTTTATAAAGGTTAGAATTCTTATTCAACATATTTATTGCTAAGTGTATAGTTAGTAGTTTCAAAACCATTTACATTGATAGAGGCATTTTCGAAATTATTAGAAAAAGTTCAGTTCAATGATTCAATTATAATATCTTTAAAAATACCGACTCTATATGTTTGTTGTATTTATTTATTTATTTAAATTATTTGAAACGAAAAAGTTTTATTCTCTTTATTTCATTGCATTTTTAAATGTAAAATATATGTAAGTTATCAAACAAACAAACAAATTATTTTAAAAAATCATTTGTGGGAAGATTAAAATTCATATTGAATTCATATCTTTGTTAAATTATTTTCTTTTAATGTGCATACCGATTCTAATCTTATAAAAAATTGGATGATTTTTCAAAATCATATGGAACATTATTTAAATATGATTATTCTTAAATGTTATACTTGGAAATTAAATTTCAATTATTTAAAAATTATATCCGAGTTTCAAAAATTTTATTACATAATTATTTTGTTGATTATATTATTTATTTGACCTTTAAAAAGGAGAGAAAGTATATGATGCATCAATTTGGAAAAAGCTTGTTATAATTTGCTAAAATAAAATAATATTAAAGTAAAATAATAACTGCCCCAACCCTCAATAAAATATGTCCTTCAATTACCTTCGGAAAAAAAATAATCTTCGATTCGATTTTTTTTAAAGCTGTGACACACCTGATGATATTTGATTACTCTATAATTACACATCTGTGTACATTAGTTGCTAATTGCCAGTTATAAAACATTGCCTTTGGCAGTTATTCTATGTAACAACCTACTTGTCTATGTTTTATGATACGTCTTATGCTACATGTTACATCTGCTCATACACATTTTTATATAAAAGACATTCCAAATGTTTTAATTTACAGTTAACAACATGTTGACTCATGTTCGATCCTGGCAATGACTAATAAAATCGTTTTACCTGACATCTTATTTCTTATGACGAGGATCTACGGTGAGGTGGATACCGGTCACCCTGAGGGTCTTTTGTAGTCGTTTTCGTTCTTTTTTTCCGGTTAACGGTGCCGGGTTTTGTTTTGGCATGTCTTTTTGTACTTCCTGCTGATCTTCATTTGCATCTTGATACGGTTTATGCAGCAGTCGGGTTTTTATTCGCATCAGGGGTTTAGAGTGGATATTTATCGTTTGGTCATGATCGTGAGGTGTCCGCGTTTCTACACCGCTTCGAGCAGACGATGGTTTATTCGATTAATTTTATTGTGTGGATCGGGTAAGTACTGGTTGTTTGTTTTGTTGCCTTTGCACTCACTCTTCGATTCATTTTTTATTAGTAATTTTTTCTTTTATTTAAATCGGATATCATAGAAATGGGATAATTGGAAGTTTGTAGCAATTATTTCTTAGTTTTATTTATTTGAATTTTTCCTGATAATTGCTTTTTTTGTATGTGTTTTTAACTTTTTGTTTAATCATATTTTTCAGTTTATAATTTGTTTAATCGCGTTTGGGGAAAATAAAAGCATTTCAAATATTTCTGAATTCATTTTTATACCCTGTGCATAATGATATGTTCCTTTATTTTCGAATTTATCTACATTCTGTCGATTCATTTCTATTATTTGTTTGTTTTCTGTTCTTTCACATTTTTGCAATTTTTGATATCAAATTATTGAAATATTTTAATTTTGAGTATTGCATTGAAAAGCTTTATTTCAAAGCGAATTCAATTCGGAATTCTGATTTAATCAAATTTAAAAACTATTTTAAAAAGTAAATTTACATATTGTAATTTGTTTCAGTGATGTAAAAAACTGATGCTTTACTATAGCCTGTTTTTAAATGATTTCAATTTTGTTATTTAACTTATTCTTTAGAAATAATCTCTATTGATTGTTCTTGCACTTTCCAACAATTTTTGATGTCAAACTACAGAAATATTTAATTTTGAACATCGAGTTCAGTGAGAGTGGTCCTAAGTTTTCTACAGATGATCATTGTCAAAAATCAATTAAAATAATTTTCATTTTCTCTTTTATTCAAAGAAATCTGTTGAAATTTAGGTTTCACTTCTCCCTACCGAATGTCGTTTTAATAGCAAGTTTTTTTTTTTTTTTTTTTCTCGTGCATTTTGATCATTCCATTGCATGACTTCTTATACTTTTTCGGATTTTTTTGATATCAAACTATTGAAATATTTTAATTTTGAGCATGGTTATTCATTGATAGTGATCTTAAGTTTTGCAGATAACCATTGTTAGTAATCAATTAAAAAAAATATTAAGCTTCTCTACTATTTAATGAAATCTGTTAAAATTTAGGGGTTTCCGCTTCCCCCTATTGAATGTCGTTTTAACAGCATTTTTTTTTCCTTCTGCATTTTGATCTTATACCCTCGCATGCCTTAAAAATTGATTTTAAGACCATCGTTCAGACCCTCCCAACCCTATCCTTTAAAATCCACCCCCAAATCGACGCTGGAATTTGCCGAAGATGGTATTTGTCGAGAAATCTGCCTTTTCACTTCCCATCCACATAAATAACCACACAGCATAACCAAAGTATCTTTTAAATAATGATTGATAACCCCATATTCGGTTGCACGACCCTTTGTTATCGTGCCTCGATTCGTATGCAGATTTCTGTAGCCCTTGCAATAAACACGGCATGTAATAGATTGTCCTGGTCTATGTGGGCCCGCGAGTGGTGACGTATGGGGCAACCCATTAAAATCTATCCGGAGATCTATGCGTGCTAGCGATGATATAGAGAGATGGATATATATGCGCCCGCTAACCTTAAAGTGATGTCTTTCCTGCCGATTTGCATGCCAGGCCTTTGTAAACCCATTCAGGGATGGTTGAAGATACAGGGGAACCCATTTACATTAGGGTGGCCGTGTCGTCTAAAGTGGGTGCAATTGTTTGCGCGTGGGGGTTTGATGTATTGTTGTGGTTCTCGATTTGACCGAGGATGTTGCTTCGTTGTGAAGAAAGTTTTGGGTGCTTTATGTAAATTTTGTATTGATGGAAGCTTTTAAAGTTCGCCAGAATGTTTTTTTTTTTTTGTTGGTTTTGAATGGGGTGGAATTTAAAACGTGGCGTAATTTTAGTTTTAGTCTTGTAATTGATGGATGGATTTTGGCTTTTATATACGTAATAGCATTTTAAAGCCTTTGAATTGATTCGAGAATATACCAGTTTATTTTGCATTTCTATTGCTGGATAAATAGCATTAAGTGTCTAAGTCATTAATGCTCAAAAAATTATGTTTTCCAATATCACTTCGATATTGTCAAGATGTAATTCGTTTCATTGTAATTTGACGAGGCGCTATTTTGCAAATCTTCTGGATCATGATAAATATATTTGCATTAAATATGGAATTTATTAATTACATGGAGTATTTATTAATTAAATAATAATTAGATATATTTTTCGCTAAATGAGATTTAACTAAAGAACATTTTTCCTTTGATTTTATGAAATCTTAAAGTATCAAATATTAAAAAAATATTTGGAACCTACAGTTGAATCCTACAATTGAGTTAACTAAACTTGATATGGATTTGAAAAATTTACAATTGCAAGTTCTTGATTAAATTGTTCTTACCAAACATCATTGTAATCATAAACCTTTGTACAATTTAAAAATTAATTAGATGCTATAAAGCTTTGCTAGTCGTTGATATAATTTTGAATGCTAAAGGTTAATTAATGCTTATCTGAAAAATTCAAAATATGTTTGGTATAATTTTGAGCATGAAATATTCCATAATTTTTCATTTAGTTACCAAAATCATTCCTATCGCACTTAAATCATTCTGGTTAAAATAACAGCCGATCAAAAATTCGTATTTTCAATTAATTAAATGCTAATATCCTATTTCTCTGTGCGACGCTGGCGATTTATTTGGCAACAAATCACATTCCGTAACAGCCTGCGTCTATATTTATCTCACACAAAAGAGAACCGCTTTGGGCTTAAAGACCAAAACACGGAAAAGTTTTCAAAGACCACCACATCAGACCTCTAAACGTCCGATAATGAAAAGATTCATTAACTTTACCAAGCAGGGGTGGCAACGGATGCTATCAATCCGTGTTTGCCTTGCGGTTACTCAGCTTGCAAATCTTCCATCTTGTCCAAAGTGTACACAACCGAAGTCTCTAACCACTATGCCTTGGTGTGGCAATTCTTTTATTGGCACCACCGCACTGCAGTGTTTGCTCATCAAAGGGTCACTTAAAATACTTTCCAACTGTCCATTGAGATTGTGGGTGTGAAGCGAGTCTGCTTTGTTGACTTTAAGACTGCCTTGGAGTTTTCGCGTTCATTTGTTATCAAACTTGTGGGCGTGATGGGGTTGCAAATTAAAACTCGAAGTGCAACAATTCCTGGAGAAGGTACGTTATAGAATTTATACTGTTGGGATTTATTTGATTTAAAAGGGGATTCAGTGAAATGGACTGTTGAGATTTATTGAATTGAATCTTCGCAGTTAGTCTAATAGGCCATGTTTTATTATAGTTGTTTCAAATATTACTCCTAACCTAAGGTTATTATTTGAGTTTTTTTTTTCGATATTTTTACTATGATTTGCTGCTTCTAAAAGTATATATCTCCAAATTATATTGGGTATTTATTAATGGTTATAAGTTCTTGTATACAGGATTATTAAAAAATCGTCGGAAACTGCGAATTTTTTTATAGTTAGGTGCTGAACATGAAGTTTAGCTGCCCATTGTGAAGTTCCATTATTGCTGTAACTAAAAATTAGTTAATTAGTTTATTTATGTTTAATATTGTAAATGTGTTGTATCTTGCATTAACCTTTTAAAAGGCCATTTTTTTTATTTCTAATCAGGGTATATTAAAATATTTTTGAATTGAGATTCTTAAGAAAAGTGATTCATTTAGTTTATTAAATAAGTTTAATTTAATTAATTTGGTTAATTAATTATCCAGTAACAAATCTAGATATCTTTTTGTGTGAGGTAAGAAACTTTAGTATCGAAGCTTCTGTGTTATTTAAAAATTTGTCAGAACTTATGCTTACAAAGATTGATGAATTTGGTGGGAAGCGTATTTCCCACGGCGCAAGAAAGGGTTAAATAAAAATGAGTAGATATCCTAAAAAATAAGTAAAGCTCCTTAAAGTTAAATAAATCGTTTTGCAAAAATGGAAGATCATGGTATAGCTTGTAGTAATGCTGCTTTAAGAATGAATTGTAAATAGGAATTTTTTTAATTTATTATTCTATCTGTTTGTTAATAATTGGTGCTTTAATCGAAACTAGGGAAATTTGATTAGTGAAATTTCATTTTTGAGAAATTTTGAGAAATCAATCGTCAACGTAAGGGGGCTTTTATTATCCTTAAACAAATTAAAGCTGAATACATATTAGTCATCTTGACAAACTTTTTAAATGGTATATATCAGTTACTGATGAATAAATATACAAGAATGATTACTATAAACAATTATTAACATTCTTAAACAAAATAAAGTTGAAATTATTCATTCTGATAAACTTTGTTAATATGAAATATTAGAGCCATCGATAAATAAACGCACAAACTGAGATATCGATTGATTGTTCAGCTAGCTTGTTTTAGTTGGTGTTACTAGCCATAAATTTATTATCTGAAAGAAATGCTATCGGTATAAAAATTCTATTTGGTATTTTTCATTTAAGAAAGACAGTAGGCGGCAAATCGTTAATATTTGAACAAACGGGGATACTATCAAATTGACTTTTTATATAATTTGATACACTATCTTGAAAGATTCCGTGACTTGAGTTCAATAAATGTTTCTGTTATCATCCCTTAATGTACGACTTTCGATTTCTGCCTTTGAAATAAATAAAAATGAAGCGGAATTCGAGTTATCACACCATCCATCAACAGAACTTGAACCTGCTTTATGTTTGACCTGGACATTTATTGGATTCGAGAAGTGTCAAATTTTCTATATGACCCTGCCATTCCACAAGTCTATTTTCTGCCGGCCGAAAACTTCCACTGCTAACCCCCTCCCGATTTTTTTACGAGCACGGTCACAGTTCCCGCGCGCTTGTGCCAGAGCTGGCCCTTCCACCAAACATAAGGCAAGGATTCCATAAAAACCCGAACCATTTTTTACGATCGCTCAAACTTATATACACTCGTGCCACAAAATTCAAGAGCTTCGGTTATAAAAACGGGTTCCGACTTGCTGTGTAGCACTTTGTTTGGGGGGTCCCACTGATTCTGCCTGCCCATAAAAGTTCGTTTCTGATCTGTTGCTTCTATATCAAAAATGGCTTTTCGCGTAAATAGAGCCTGCATATGTATGTATATACCCATATATAAAGAACCCCACTGGTGTTTTCGGGGATCTGTTAGAAAATTCATAAGGAATATAAAGACGCCAGGTTTTTACATACAAACGGGTAGGGTTATGGAATTCTTGCACGCGCCAAGTCATAAACAATAGCCTGTGGATATTTTATACGGGATTTTTAAAGTTTTAAAGAAATAGTTTTCCGTGGGCCTCCCCCCGATGTATGGTCGTTCCGGTGTTGAAATATTGGCCTCTTTTCGAAATTGAAAAGCAAGAATGGAATTTCCATGTAACATTTTGGAGAAAATGGGGAGTTTGGGTCGTGGATCTGGTGGAATCAGTGCAACTGTTTTGAGACAGTTATGAGATGCGAGCTATATTGAATTGAATTGAAAATATTGTCTATTTTGTTAATATTTGGCGATATTTTGGCGTGTTTTGATTGAAAACTTTTAGAAAATGTAGCTTAACAGATTTTAATTTCAGCTATTGTAAGAGAAAGTCTAATTAGTTCAAGGACCCACTTTATACATAGCGCAGTGAAAATTTGTACCTTCACATTGAAAATACATTCATCATATACCTCCTGGTTTAAAATATTAATCGAGATAGTAAAGAAAAACCATTTCTTCTGTTTTATATGAATTTAAAAGAAATTGAATCTATTGAAAATATTTCAAGCAATCCATCCCAGCGTTTTTTGCTCTTAGTAAGAATTTGTAATTCAGAAGATATATGCAGATATTTTAAGATTGAATAATTTTTAAAAATAAAAAAATGCAAGAACTTTGTTATTCTAAATTTTTACACAATAATTATGTAGGATTAATAGTTTTGATCATCGTTGCTTGTAAAACTTTGGCTTTTGTAATTTTAGTTTGATTGGAAATTGATTGATGACTTTGAAATATTTAAATATTCCATGGAGATCCTTATGAGCATTGTCTTGTACAAAAATAACTTCAACTATGGGAGCAATTGCCGAAATTAGATTATGTAGATAATAAAATGGCTATTGGTCGGGTTTTGCGTATCAAATTAAACATCGGCCATAACTTTACCATACTTTCATTTAGTCAAAGAGTACTTGGGCGACCGAGCTTCGTTCGGCGTTTTTGTAAAATTGTAAATAAAGTCCTATTCTTTCGTTTAAGGCTATAAGCGAAATCTTATTGAATTGCAAATCCTAGATCAAATACGAGAAAAATGCGCGGGATTCTGAAGCCCTAATCACTGCTTCACCTTTGATACGCTTATGCAGGCCATATATAGGATATGTCGATATTTTGTTTTTAAAAGTTTTTTTTCTTCTAAAATTAGGAAAGACCCCTATATAGATAAACTTAAAAAGCAAAAACTTATCTAAATATAACATTTGATCCAAATCGTCTGATCCAGAGTCGTTTCCGAGATGCACGAAATGAATTTATATAAATTCAAGAATTGCCCACCTGTAGGATTTGAGGCATACATTGACATTATAAAAATATTTTTTATCTTCTTAATTTTAATCTAACTGTAAGAAACATTTTTGAAGAAAAATGTGTATTAATGAACTTTTTTTTTTCTCTGTAAAAATATATCATTAATAAAACTTAATTTCAAATGTTGCAATAATTTTTTTATGTTGATATTCATTAATTTCCGAAAAATTTTAATGAATATAAATTTAATTTTTATCGTATGAGGTTTTTCCCATCAAAATTTAAAGATCTGGAGTCAAACCGCGTAGACAAGTAAAAGGAACTATTTGGATTCTAAATTAAATCATTAAGCATTAGATATATGCCATCAAATCATTATTTCAGCCTCCTATAATCCATTCGAAAACTTCCAGGCACAAACCATCCTGACCTTATGACCACTTTTATCGCCCATCGCAGGCACTAACCCTACGACGCAGAATAAAAAATAATGTTCTCTTTCGACGCATCCTTGGGAGCCGGTCAGTGCGAAATTGATGCCCCCGGAATAAATATAAAAAGCACCCCCGTCTGTAGTACGACATTCACCGAGTTATTATACTCAACCCATCAACACGATGCCACCCCGCGCCTTTACGACAGCAGTTCAAAGATATCTTTGACTGGTTCGCCGGTTTCCCATATTGGCGACTTTATTGCCGGCAAAAATATCAGTATTTGATGTGTGAACGAATTTATAGCATTTGGATAAATTTTTATATTTATTCGTGCTTATCCAAATTTTATAATTGGAAATCTATATTTTTGATTGCATTATGTATGAATGGGTGTTTTTTGTTTGTCGAGTCTATTATATAATTTAGTAGGATCGTATGAAACATTTATAAATATGGATTTCGTTTGCAGTGTTGCTTTTTCCATATTTTCGAAATATACCAGAGATGCTACCTACGGTGCTCTGTTTTAGCCAGCTTTTAACTAGAATAATGACAGTATTGAAATTTCGTTTCCTCATGTTTTATTTATTAAATATTGCTTATTCCTCAATTTGCAATATCTTGAGGCACACGAATTTAGAAAGTAATATGTTGTAATTTTTAGTTTGAATTTTAGTTTTCAGTTTATTTTACCATCAATTGACTCATGTTTCATCCTAGTTGAATACGAATCAAATGCTGAGTCATTTCCTTATTATTCTGTCCGTTTTTAATTCAGCTAAATTAACTCTTAAGTTCGCCAAGAGAAATATAACAATAAATCTTGCTTTTAACTATTAAAAATATCATCTCATCTTTAGAAATGTACACTTGTGAAAGGACACCCAGAACAATGCATAAGAATTTAAAACATAAATCACTAAAAATAATATATCTTCGCATTTATATCAATGTTTTGAGCATGAAAATATTTGAAATTTTTGTGTCAATTGCAAACGATAGCGACACGCAACATTTGGAGACACATGCTATAATTACGCATCATTTTGAGAGCTGATGCCTATATAAATATATGCATCATTAAAATGTTTTCATTTGAAACTTGACTGAATTGAGAAATTGAACTGAATGAATTAATTTGATACTAGAATGACTGATTGCGTTTCAAAATCAACCAGAAACAAAACACCAAACTTTCCAAAAAGACAAATGACAGTAATCTCCCCCCCCCCCCTGCTGGCATTGTCTCAAGATCCATCGCCAATTTCCGAAACCCATAGGCGACGCTTTCTTGTAACCCTTTATAGCGAAGCCCGAAATAAAAGGCGAGTCACGCTGCATTAATTTTGGCGCATGGCGATCATTATGGGCGATGCCACGTTATTAATTGCACTCATTCACAAAAGACTAGATCAGCCGGTCCCATTTTTAATGGCCATCCTCCCACCTTTCATGTTCGCTGCTTTTTTTTTTTGTTTATTATTTATATTGTCTTTATATATTTCACCACCAGTCAGTCGTCTGCTAGTGGCCTCTCTTTTAGAGGGTATTATTTTTCGGATAGTCTGAATTAATGTTAGATCTTTATGAATAGGATGATTTTTCATAGCAGTTGACTGTAGCGTATATTTTAGTGCCGTGACAATTTGTTTGCGATACTTTTTTACAAACTCCACGCATTTAATTATTTGATTTCATAGCAATACTTGAGGGTTTGATTGGTGTTGACGCATACTTGTATTTGATTATGAAATAACATTTGAGGTTAGTGCTTTACTTTCTTAACTTTACACGGCACAAACGTAAGAACAAAATGAAAACCTCCTGCAGTTTTCTCCATATCTATATTAAATGTAAATTCAAAATTTTTTTTATAGAAATGTATAAAAATTGTTATAATGTAATGCATATTATAATTTAATATATATGATAAAATTTTATAATTGTATAAAATTTTAAATATTGTAGGAAAGTAATTTTTCAAAAAAAAAAAGGATAAATCTCAAAAAAAATCATATTGCAATGAATTAATTTAATTTAATAAAATTATATGTTGAAAATTTATACATTAATTAATACACTAAAAATTTTACGTATTGCTAGAAAACAATTTCTCAAAAAAGGAAAAATCTTCAGAAAAATCTATTGGAATTAAATTTAAGTGAATAAAATTATGGGTTGGCAGTTAATGCTTTTCAATCTGATTCGTCATTTAAAAATATTGTCATTAATGTTCATTAACATTGTAATTTAGTATATAAGATTTCATTATTATTGTAATAAAAATTTATATATATTTCTAGATTTTTCAAAAAAAGGGAAAATTTTATTTTATTTAAATTTAATTCATTCTAATTATTGTAATGTTCTTTAACATTGCAATTTAGTATATTAGATTTCATTATTATTGTAATAAACATTTTTTTTTTTTATATTGATAGAAAGTAATTTTTCAGAAAGGAAAAAAATCTTCAAAAAAAATTGTAATGGAGTGAATTGAATTTAACTAAATAAAATTATTGGTTGAAAATTAATACATTTTAATCCAGTTTGTCATTAAAAAAGTATTCATTAGCTGTCATTTTTTAATTATGGAACATTTACAATATAAAACTTAATACTTAAAAACACGAATAATGCATTATACAATGAAAACATTTGGCGCGATTCCAATTTTAAGAATATAAAATTTAATTTAAAAAAAAGAAGCTTCATGTTGTTTATTCTAGTAGATTAATTTTGTTTTCCAAGCCACGATGTCAAGAACAACTGTTTATATCAAGCATCGTGTTATTACAGAGCTTAGTTTTTCAGGGTTACTCTATGCCATTACGAAATCGTTTGCTTTTAAAACTGCATTCGCAAACAGTCTGCTTGGCGCGTGCCCGTGTCAGCGTTAATCAACACTTAATTTAAATATTTATTCGGAACTTGGAACAGGGCACGCGCGTTATCAGTGCTGTTCAGACAAAATAAGGCGTGCTGCTGTTGTTGTCGAATCAGCTGTCGACACTTAAATTAATCTAAGGAATCAAATAAGGAAGTGAATATGAAGATCTGTGATATACGGTATCTTAAACGGCGGAATAATGTTGGATGAAATAAATGCCGCGGCTCATTTTGTTTTCGTTGTTGTGTTTTTCTATAATTCTTTTATCGAAGGTCGATTATAAATGTTCTGACGTCAAGTTATTTGTCGTGAATAAAATGAAATTTAAAATGAGGTTAAAAAGATTAAGGAGGAAAATTAAATTCGATGGTTTGTGTTGCCAATATAAAGCTGAATTTTACTTCCCCCCCCTTACTATTAGTGTTTTATTATACATATATATTGCTTCTATTTGTAACCCTTTGCTCTCGAACGGTGACTCTAATTTAATTTTGATTTTTAAAAAATACCTGCAGAACGGTAAAAAGACGTAGATTAACTTTTCAATGGAAATTCAACTTTATATATATATAAATTATTTTTTTTGAGCAATGAACAAGCCCTTGTATTAAGTGAATAATTATGCATCGAATTACTTTTTTGAGTGCTAAAAGTTAGTCTTGCATCACTTAGAAGAATGGTTCAAAAGTAAAATACAATGAAGTGATTGAAAATGTAGTGTCTTCAGCTTTCTTATGTCAATAATTATTCAGTGATTTTTTTTTTTCTTTTTTTTTCTTTCTTGGTAATAAAAGAATCGCTTTGTAGAGGGAAAAAAATCAATGATTCAAAATATTCTCGAGTAATTTTCTTACAAATCAAAATTCTTTTTTACTTTTTCTCTCAATTAAAATCGAATCGCCATCGCTTAAAACAAGGTTTTTATTGCAGCTCAATAAATTGCACTCAAATAAATATAAACCGAATTACTTTTCCATCTAGCACATGGTCTTGTCTACGGTCTATTACTTTTTGTACATGTTCTTGTACTTTTGTCTTTATTGTATGAAATTATTATCTGATGCGTAATACAGTACACTCCCAAGTATCCGACCTTATGTGGCGGAAGGACAGGCCGGATAACAAAGCCAAATAGTCCTCAGCTCTATGAATTCATTTCTTTGTCCACCTATACCAGAAGACAGTTTTTATACCAATGCTCACTGTTATAATACGTATTTTCTGACTTCTTATTGAGTACTAAGCCCTCCATTTATCTCAGTATGAACGCCAGCCGCGGCCCGGTGAATGTCGGGTTATTAAAGGGTGGCTCTGTACTGGTCATTTATATACCTGCATTGCACGTTTCAAGGATTTATTACAGAGCAAGTAAATTCAAGGTTATAAACTGCCCACATTGTAACATAAATTCTGTAATGCCCGATTAAATGCAGGGAACATAAACAGGACATTAACGTAAATCGTAGACCTTATTCTTTTAAAAAATTGGCTCGAACTGTTTACTGATAAATAATCACACGGATGTGAAAAGGGAACCCTAAGATATGAGTCAAAATTTAGATATTGGGTTTTGTAATAGTCCTTAATAGATGTCTTGCCTTCATCATACAATTACAATAAAAGAAAACTTGGCCGGATAGTCGCGAACCGGATACTCAGGAGTGTACTACATTCCTCTATATCTGATATGTAATATTAACACATTGCGTACGGCACTCTGCGTACTCAACGCGATCGCAGGGCCCACACTTCTTTGAACGCTCTAGAAGCATGCTTCGCAAGCAATAAGATGCATATGTGCACATTTTTGATTTGCATTTTGTGCTATATTTACATTACTATATCTTTTATGCATGTATTGATTATATAAGATTTTGACATTTTAACTATTTATTTTAGACTTGAATACTTTAGAATGTGATATTTGGTAAAGTATATCCCCTTGTGCAATGTTGTTCGGTACAATTTGCAGCAGTATCGTGTTTTAAGACATTAAAGACCGCTGTCGAATGTTCACGTGTTGCGTGTCTCGTCTGTTATTGCTTCATATATAACAAAGTAGTGATGATTTTAGAACGCACATAACGTGCCTTACAGATTTCTTTCCTGGTCCTTAATGTATTAAATATTTGCCTTCTGGTTGGTTATGCATCGATATAGCCGAAGAAACATGGAAACGAGATTTCTCGTGACCCGTACGCAGTGTGTTAATATCTTATCCTTAATTCTTAATTCTTGTTTAACTTATCTTTTTGTTTTTTTCCTCTCTACAGGAACCATGGCAGAGCCGGAGGAAATGAGAGTGCACTCTCCCGAACACTTGGCGCTGCCCTCGGAATCGTCCTCCAGGAGAGCTCGATCCCAATCCGTCAGCATACCCCTTGACCATGACTATCTCAGAGAAATCGGCATCTCCCTCAGAAGGCTGAGCAACGATTTCGAGAACAGGCTCGCGGTAAGGTATAGTTGTTTTCTTTGTTGTCACTCATTTTATGGTGGATTCTTCTGTGTTTCAATTTCCTGCTAAGTCCAGATGGTTATTTGCATAGTTTGGCGAAGAACTTGATTTTTTTTTTTTGTCAATTAAAAGAAATGTGATATTTGCCAGAGGGTATCTCGGTTGTAATAATCTTGGTTACTTATTTAATGTCAGCAGGCCACAATGATTTCAGTGAATTGAAAATGCAAGAAAGAAGCCAATATCTTTTTACTTTATCGTATATGTAGTATGGAGAAAGCACAGTAAACGTGAGAAAAATGAAACGCGAGATTTTGACGATTCTCCACGTTTTTGATCTCCCTGGCTTCGAAAAATACATTTTTGAAAGATGTCCGTCTGTCTATGACAATTATATCTTAAAAAAAAAAAAACGCTTTGATATAGACGGATGAGATTGGATATACAGTATTTATATCAAATGTAAAGATTTTTATCAAATTTTGTGCAATGTCCGCTCAGAGGAAGTCTGTCCGGCTATTCGAAATTAATTTAAACACTATAACGACAAAACAAAGCTAAATAGGTGAAAATCAATGCACACACAATTGACATGCATATAGATACTTATCAAGTTTTGAGTCTAATTTGACAAGAGATTGACCGTCTGTCGGTCTGTACTTTCAAAAACATAATAACGCGATAACTGAAAAACGCAATGAGTCAAATATACCGAATTCGGTACGTCATTTTTGGGACTACAAGTGTAGTTTTGTGTCAGATTTTTATTTTGATCGGTTGTGAAGAGCGTGTCTAAAATTCAAATTCGATTTTTGGATACTATTAACCGCATGCCTGGGATTAATCGCCAAATAACTCGCCAAGAATGACAGTAAAAATGCTAAATTCGCACCAAAATTTAATTTTTCACTCTGATGCATGATCTTTGACTTAGAAAGAAAACATCATTAAACAAAAGTTTCCGTTGTGCTATTAATTTTAAATTGCATCTATTAAGACAGTGATATCGAGGCAAGTTAAATTCGTGGGAGAGGGGGAGGAAACTTGAGTATTTATTCGATACTTTAGAACTGGGATGAAGCTGAAAAATCTTTTCGTGATTAATTCAAAATACTTATTTTTCATGAATTCCGAAGCTTTGTTTCATTGAAGGGTCGGACAAATTTTCAGTGAAATATGTAAATGATTTCTATTTATCTGGTTTAGTATATACATGGCGAAATCTTAGCTAAACATTAGTAGATTGCTTCAATGAATGTGATTTTCATTACTGAAAAATTAATATTTTCTAAATTCAATACATCGGCTACTATAAAAGTCGATTTATTAAATCTCCAAGTGCTGTAAAATAAGCCTCTGCCGCTTTGTATCCACCATAACTCTACTCAAAAACTCAAATCCACTTGATTTATGCTACTTTGATAACAGGAATTCTTGCCATCTCAATTCAAACTCTATATTTTTAAGACCCATTGAAATTTTTATTATATCTTTTCCCCTTCTAAATCCAATTCAGCCTATGCGGCTCGCCTTTAAATCTATACCAACGACTCACCGGATTGTTTCATGAAAGCAACTTGCCTCTGTCGATTGCACCCAGGAGATTCAGGCATCTTTTCCAGCCGGGCCATTAAATGCATCTGACAAGATAGATGCCGGCCCATTTAAAAGAACCCCAAACCGCTATCAATTGCCCAACGAGCATAAGTACCGAGCAGTAACATGTTTCTTTTCAGCAATCGATTGCACTGCCCTATTACGTGTTCATTTGAATTATCCGGAGGAGGTTCTTTTTCAATAGTTCCTGGGATATTTGGGAATGGGAGTTTTTGCATTTGTAGATGTGGGTTCAAATTGTGTTTTCATTCATAGCATGGATGGGGTTTCTAAGTCTGGCAGGTGAGTTATGTATATCGCATGGAAGTGTTTTCTGAGGTCTTTTGAATGTTAAATGGAAACATTTCTAAATCGTAGCGCGTTTCAAGAAATGGAGTTCAGAGTTGATATTGGATTTGGGAATAGCTCGATAGTGTAGAAACAGACGTTAAAATTTTTTAGAAATAGAATCTATTTCAATCGTTCCGCTATAAACATTAAGAAGTTGCAAAATTTTCCAAAATAAACATCGGATGAAGATTGTTAATGCGTCGTGGTGCGTCAGAAGGAAAATACTGCATGATGACCTCCAAATTGAACCTGTTTCAGAATTTATTAAAAGAACATCGATTAAGTTCTTCGAAAAACTATTCCAGATTCGTAACGAATTACTTCAAACCAGATACGGCTGTGCCCAATCTAGAAAGACATAGGGCTGCAATAGGCAAGCAACTCTTGCATTAATTTTCGGTCTGGAAAAAGACTGAGAATTTACTAATTCTGTTAACAATCGGGTGGATTACAATCTCACAAAATTATTCCTGTTTCGGTCTTGGATAACTACGAGGAGCTAGCTACAAAGTCGTGTGCAACGTAATTCTATTAAAGTTTTGTTTCTCTCATAAGTAATCAAAATATTATGTTAATAATTATATCGTAAAAGTTTTAATCTAACAATTCTACCAAATTTCATGACTTACAACTTTATGCGCTCGTCTAAACTAGCTACAATTAATTTTAATCTTTCTCTAAACTTACAAATTATAATAACTATTCCAAATTATGATGTCGAGGTGCTCGTAACCACTTTGTCACACCGCGGAACTCCGAAACATCACGACGTTGCCGTTGCCTAGCGGTTTTTTCCGTAACTTTATAAGGACATTTTATTTGTTTTGCTTAAAAATTAAATATATAAGAATTCAGGTTGTCATAGTATTGTATAATATAGTGTTGGTGACCTGTTAGTAAGGTCCTGCTCAGATTCCATACCCGATTTTATTGATCCGCTAAGCGTCTTGTACTGCTATTTTTAATCTGCCATTGATTATAAGTTTCTTGCTTGCATGATGTAAAAAAAGGTGCGAGATTAGATGCTGGTGCAAACGTTATCTTTGTCATTTGACCACATTGTTTAATATCAAGATTTCTATCAAAAAATAAGTTGATGCATCAAAACAAGACATCGAATCATTGTGCTTCACAACCAGATCTTGTTAATAGGATTAGGAACCTCTTTGTTAATATTTTAAGTTAAGTAGTCGGAATTTAAGCCTTGGTGTTTGTCCCGTGATTTTCAATAAATGAAACTTTTATTTAGGTATTAAAACAAATTCTAGTTTGCAGTATTCCCAAGTGACTGATCTTTCTATTTGTTATTCATAGAACAGCTTCATCGTCCGCTATTTTTCATTTTTACCATTTGTGGTTAGGTTGACATATGAATACACCCATATAAAGGTAAAAAGGACCTTGATCTTTTGAAGCGATCCGTAACAACGGTATCGTTCAGTTTTCCCCCAAACCCAAACAGGTTCTGGGAGGGGAAGAGGGGGATAGAGGGAGATGTGCTTCTTTCTGGGAGGGTGTGTGTGCGCGGCATGACTCTTCTTTTCGTTCTGCACGCACGTGTTGGGACCATAAGTCTGAAGGAAAGCAAAAAAAAAAAGTCAAGAGATGCTCGCAGTTGGGGGGGGGGGGGGGGGGGGCGCGAAGAGAAACAGCAGCAAAGGAAAAGAAAGGAATAATAATAAAAAAAAAAAAGCAGACGATTCGCATATGAAAAAAGCCCCGCGTCCCCTCTCTCGCACCCATGCACTCACGTGTAACCTTTCTGCGGTTTTACTGAATAAAATCAAGCGCAAAAGAAGCTGGATAACTCAACTCGGATGGAACAGAAAGTGGGGAAGAGGTAGGAGGTATAGATGAGTCAACAAACCATCTTCTCCAGCAGATTTTAATTTTTATTTTTAGTCCGTCAATCCTCTTGGAAGAGCCATTGTTTTGTTGCAGGGGAGGGTGGGGGGGCGCAGTGTGTTGTGTCTTTGACGCTTGTTGCGCAGTTGTGATTTATATTTTGTGTACTGAGTAATAGATTGCTTGCCATGGGATGTCATATTTCACTCACTTTTGCTTTGGCGAACAAACAAATAGGCCATTGTCATGTTCAATTTCATTTTTAGAAGGTCAGTGAATGGAATATAAATGGTTTAATTTGTCGATTAATTGAAAAACCGCAGATTTTTTTTAAGTGGAAGATTGAATGTTTTTTATAGAGAAGTTCGATTTACCAGTAAAAGTGGGTATTGTTGTAATGGGGTATAATTTATTTCGTCAATTAAAGCTGTATTGGTCATAGAAAGATAGTGTTTCTCTTTTTGTGATTTTGATCTATTTATTATTATTTCTTCCTTGAACAAAACTCGATTCCATGGAGAAAAGATTGAGTTCTTTTTAAAAAGAAATTCCACTTAAAATAAGATTTCGATTTGATTTTAATTCTTGCTATTAGATGCATAAATTCTGTTTTAGATTAATCTTTGAGAATTCCTTTTATTTTTAAATTGCTGGCACCAAATCCTTTAGTGAAAAATTCCCTTTGTTGTTCCAATATTAAGATTTATTGAATTGTGATCCAAACTAAACAGTGCACAAATATTCATAAGAATATTGTGCATTCATTAAATATTCACGATAGAAAAAAAAAAAAAAATTCGCAAATTAAATGTAGGCTTTAGAATTATAAATTTTATCTCAAAAAGATATAGTAATAAAAAATTTACCGTTTTCCATTTTAAAAGAAACATTTTACTTCAATTCGTATAATTGATTCTGAATACGTAATCATTAAATTACCCTTTAGAAAATTCCGAAAATAATAGTGATTTCAAACAGTTATAAAGAGTGATTTAATCACTATAATTTTTCTACAATAAACAGAATAAAATGCAAATATAAAAAACAAAACAATATACAAATAAAAAAAATAGCGTCTTTTTTTTAAGTGAAGGATTTTATTTCAGGTTATATAATTAGTTCTCAAATGCTATCATAAAATCACAGTTTAGAAAATTCCGGAAATAGCTGTGATTTCAAACAATTATAAAGAGTGATTTAATCACTGTAATGTTACACCAAAAAACCACGTTTATCTTTCCATAAATCGCGTCAAAATGCACCTGTCAAGTTAATCGGAACGATTCTGGACGTGTAGTTATTTTTAAACGCTCCGTCGCTCAATTCTGATAATTTATACTCTTTTTTTTTTAACAAACTGCCCTTGTTCGTGATGGCATTTCCTTTCATTTAATTTTTTGAAGCGATTAATGCATTTCCTTTTTCGCTTCTTACTGTCAATATCCGTTTCCTTTCGGTTTAGGATAGTTTATAGGTTGAAAGATGGGTGTGCTTTTTTTTAAAAATCTATTTATTTAATAAGCAGCAGGTATGACTCACTTGTTCCGTTTGTTGGGCATGTCATACCTGAAGTCTTACCGGAAGTTGATGATTAACCACTATCTCTTGTCTACCCCTCTTGCATATTATTTTTTCGGTAAGTACTTTTAAGGGTGTCTTAAATTCAGGTTAGAGATAGGCTCTTTTTTTTTTTTTTTTTTTGTCGTTATGCGTGATAAGTATTTGGCCACCTGTTGACCTTTAAGAAGGTGGTGGAAAGGAGGGGGTGAAGGAGATTGAGTCGCACTGGTGCATGGTGAAAGTGCGGATCTGCTTGGATGATTCAGAGATGGAGTGACTAATCGTTTGGAGGGGGATTTCTGGCCGGTTATCGTTTGATTCCATCTCCTCCGTTCCTTGACATTGCTGGAGTTGAAGATGGATTAAATTACAGGTTTTGTTTGATAAATGGGCGACTGTTTTGCGTAATTATTTTGGAGCGTTTCTTCGGAAACTTTTCTCTTGTTTAAGAAATGCCCCCCCCCAACTCCATGGTATTGTCCTAGTTTCTCCCCCAATTGCGGTTACATAGTCATTCATGTATGTGTTTTTCGAATTGGATAAGGGACTTTTGAGGGGACGTTAAAGTTTACACCAAATTATTAACATTATTTCTTGATTGAACTACATCTATTTTTTAAGGATTAATTTTGATTTCCTGAATCTGATACCATAGTATGTGGTGCACTAAATTATAATAAAATCTAGAATATTAATATTATTTCTTGATTGTAAGACTTATCTATATTTTAAGGATGGTTTTCGATTTCCTGAATCTGATACCATAGTATGTGGGTGCACTTAATTATAATAGAATCTAGAAATTTTTAATTCTAAAATGAATGTGTATTTTTTGGTTCCTTTAATTTATCAGGCCCGTATTGTAAGAATATATTCATCGGGGGTGGGGGGATTAGCCCTCATGTAGTTAGTTCTATTTGCATTTATTTTTAAAAGTTGTTCGAAACATTTCCTGGTTGATTTGATTTCTTGGTGATCATAGATTTTGCGAGCAACATTTTCAGTCTTGATTAAATGGAAAACTTAGTGAATTTTTGAAGTTTAAAGGGGTTGAAATTTGTATATATATATATTTTTCTCCTCTTGAAATTTCGCATGTATCTTTTTATTTCAATCAGGTGCTGTATTATTAAATTTGTCTCCTGCTGTTTTTACTATAAATCAAAAGTTTCGAAGTTTTTTTTTTAATTTAAAGTGAATATCTTTGGTATCCCAATAATACGTCGAACTATAAATAGACAAATTATTTAATAACTTGAATTACTAAACAGATAATTTAACTGAAATATCTAAAATCCACATTATTTATTTAGCAAATATTGCTTAGAAAAGTTATTGAAACCTGCTTTAGTCTCTATTGGGATCATGGTAAAAAATTTAATTGGGCTTATAATTGCTACTCAGTCACTATTTACACGAAGAGGAGAGACAGCGCCCTGCGGTTAACAGCTAATCTTGATGGTATCAGTAGCTCGAAAAGTAAATAATATCACAAAAAGAAATGTCGAACCATCAGCTGTCATGGACTAATTCTTTTTCCATGTTTGTTAATAATAGCAGTGATGCCAACTAGTGATATTACATGTCCATCACTCCAGTATGGAAGAGGGGGGGGGGGACTCGCTCTATCTGGTCAGACGATGAAAGCTCAAGCTTAGACGAAAGGGGAGGAGAAGCCAGGTGGCTAATGTAAACAAAACTCAGCTGTTCCTTCCATCTTGTCTAAAAATAAAAGAAAAAAGTTTTTTTCTTCTTAGGGTTGTAATAACTTAGTGGGTAAAAGTGTCTAATGCAATGCTTCGGTTTTTTTTTTATTATTTTTATTGGGTCCTTTTTTTATGCAATTACTAGCGTATCGCCTTTCGCTTCACTTCTTTTTTTATCTGGATTGCTGTGATTATCGCTTGCTCGAATGTTTTCCATCTAAAGAACCTTTTCTGTTAAAACTTTCTTTCGTGATCCTTTAATTGGCAATTAAGAATTTATATGTTAACAAGTGAAAAGTAATCGACTTTTAAATAATTATTCGGTAGATGTCATAAGTCATTATCTTTTATACTATTTTTTTTTTTTAGTAAAAGACGTCTTGGGTTCTGAACCAGTGGGTTTCAGGTTCGAGACCCAATTCCACCGAAAAGCCGTCGTGTAAGCGGGTTTGGTGTACGTTAAAGTCGTTGGGCTTTAACGTCCTCCCGCTGGTATGGTGTAGAAGTTGGGAGAGGGGGTGCCTGCTCAGTTGCCGTCCTCGTCATCTGATCGCGTTTCAAAATTATTAGGTCCGTCCAAAAATAACCCTAATGTTGCATTAAAAAAGGACGTTAATATAACTAAAAAAAAACACAATATATATATCCCATCAAGAAGTCACAGAAGATAATTCAAGAATTCTTTGTCTTTTGAGAAGATAAATTTATTTCTTGGAGATGTAGTTTTTAGGATTATGCTACTACACGACTAAAAAAAAAAGACCAAATGTAATTTGAACCATACATTTCTTAATTACTTTAAGTTAGTACATTGTTAGCTTTTATGCTGATCCACCACACTGACCAAATCCCACCGCCCCCACTGCAAAAAATGTATAAATTTTTCAAATTATAATTTGTAGAAGGTTTTATTGATGGGTCGGCTAGGTTAAATCATTATGCAAAATGCACGGTGCAATTTTCAACATGCAGGAACATTATTGGTTTTAATGTTCTTGTCATAGTAATGCAGTTGAAATACGAAAACGATTTACATTTTAATAAAATTTATAAATCGTTATTTTTTATATTTATGTAGTAAATAAATTATAAATATTTCACTATTGTGTTGAAACATTCTTTTTTATTATAATTTTAACGAAAGAAATATTAACTTCAAGAGGAGAGAATATTCACTTCAAAGTTTCTTGGTATTAACCTCAAGCAGAGAAAGGGACGGGGGCGGGGGAAGAGAGACGTCATTGCAAAAATAATGAATTCTGAACTGTAATGCGGAACGTTTCGATGAAATCGAAAAAGTTTTCTGCAATAAATATAATGTTATTATTAAATTTTTTTAACGAAATGGAAAAATTAAAAAAATAATAATGATTAGAAACTTGTAGCGTTTTATTTTGGTTGACCTGTTTTTTCAGATTCTTGATAGAAGTGTAATTAAATAGTTCGCCA
Source organism: Argiope aurantia (assembly GCA_026543865.1). Taxonomy (NCBI): domain Eukaryota; kingdom Metazoa; phylum Arthropoda; class Arachnida; order Araneae; family Araneidae; genus Argiope; species Argiope aurantia. The sequence continues at coordinate 7,818 of JAPMOR010068580.1, read as the reverse complement.
ATGTCAGTCTTCAATGAAGCATTTCATAAGGTTTATTTAGGGAATCTTAATGTAAAAGTATGTTTTTAAATAAATAAATAAAAAAGGAGTTGATAATTGTCGAATATACATTGTGCGTTGTTACGGGAAGTGTTGTTTACTGTTAGTTTTTAACCCTGATTTCACTGCTTTTTGCTTGCTTCGTCAATTATCTTAAATAAAAATAAAAAAAAATCTGCTGACAGTTAATGTGACTAATGCAACAGGTGTGAACAAAAAGCTCGAATGATGTCACTCGACGATTTGAGTGGTGTCGCATTCTTTTGTCAACACCGAAGTTCCAAAAGTTCCCTCCTTTTTCTATACTCTTCGAAAACAAAACACCTGGTCTCTCGCTCCGCGGCAAAAACAGCAAACGATATTCGCTCCAAATGCGGGGTGCAACAAACGCTGCTGACTCAAAACGATGACTGTTCCATAACTCCAAACCTCCCCTTCAAGGTTGCCCAAACAGGTGAGGGAGTTCGAAGCAAGAAAATTCCCACGGTTGCAGTGAGAGGCTTCTCTTATTCTAACTGCTTCTGGGGTTCCTCCCTCACCTGGAAGTAAAATCGTCTGAGCTCAGTGCCCCTGTTCGCTATTCTATTTAACGTCATAAAAAGCTGAAGGGGGGAGGGTTCGCAACACCTGCCGCTGTCGGTTAGGATCGCGCAGCACACGATTTGTGGAGGCGGTAATTCGTTTGGCTTTTGTGCTGGGGTGGTTGATACGTGGGGAGAATGTTATACTTTCCGTTATAAGAAAGCATCGAAAGTTTAGATAGCAGTTGGCTATCTTTTTTATGAATATTATTATTGTTTGAGAAATTTAAAAAATTTTTAAAAAAATTTGTAAACATTTATTTATGGGACTTATTATGGGTAAACATTTATTTATGGGAATTTATTTAAGTAAACTTTTTTAATAGAACATTTTTAAAACAAATTTTTGGTTGTTTAGACACACAAAAAAAACATTCGGTAAATGAGAAATAAATTCAATATCTTGACTATATTATTGCCAATAATCATGTAAAAAAAAGATTTGAAATAATTGACATATGTATACAAAGATGTTTAAAAAATGCAGTGTACGATTATCGTGTACATAAACCATTGCTCTAGAAAATCTACTATTATCAAAATAGAAATCGGAAAAAATTTCATTTTAATATCCAAATAATCTGAAATTCCCAAGTTGTAGCAGTTGCATTACTATATCTTTTCTTTTGGATATTAGATGGCGATGCCTGATTATGTACGCATGCCATGCCATGTAATGTAATGTCATGATATGCTGTTCTGTTTAGAAACGCGCATTAATACGCGCCACTGCACGGATCATAATGATCTTCATTTCACCACAAAATAGTTTTTATATTATGAAATTTTTATATGTAATAAAAGTAATCCACTGAATTTTAATGCAATTATTTGAAGTAATGTAAGATATCTTTTATATTTTCATGTAAAATATAAATCGCAGTGAACAATTCGTTTTCTTTAAACTGTTCTAGAACTTGGGAAAATTAATCATAGACTATACTATACTTCTTTCTAAAAACAGTTGCTGTAAAATATAACATTTATAGATTCGAAAAGGTAACCATCCACTCTGTGATAAACTTTTTGTTCCGTGCTCAAATATTCTATTAAAAATCCCTTCGCAACTCGATAATTATTTCCTAGTCTACCTGAAACATTTCCCACGATTATTAACCCATTAATGGCGCTTTCATACGTCCAGTGATTTCACCCTTTCCCATGCACCTCTCTGTTATGATTATTATAAAGGAATGAATGTTAAAGTCAGGCGTAAAGTACCATTTATTCTTTATTCGCATAACACCGCCAGACTTCTATTATTCTAAAACGGTCTTCCCTCTTCTGTTGTTCACTGTGTTGTCTATTAACGGTAACCGCTCTGCTGTATTGATGTTTGTCAATACTGCTGGTACGTGCTCGCCTGAATTTGTAAACGCATTCGGATTGTGTGTAACGGAGTTTTTTATCTTTTATATTACTAAGCTTATTTGTTATTTATTCTACCTATTCTGTGAAACTTTTGTATCGCCTCTTTTTGTTAGAGAAACTAGTATTATATATATTTTGGTGGGGGGAGGGTTGAAAAATGAATGAATGAATGAATGAATATCTTTTGCTAAACGTAATTGAAACTTATTTCGGAATTTCATTTTAAAGAAATTAAACTTATGCATCTATAGCTAAAGAATTAAAACTTTTACCAGTTTTTTTCCCCATTAAATTGCACATTACTTAGTATTGCATTTTAGCTTACTGTGAATGCAATTTGAACATTTTCACGGTACAACTTTATTCCTACGGCGACCACGATAAACTGCCAAATCATGTAAAAAAAAAAAAAGTAGCCAAACTAAGAGCCACCATACACACTACACTTCACTAGGCGCTATTCTTAGTGTCGTTTTAATATCATTTGATATGGAAAATGAGATGCATCTTCTTTAATCTATTGATGAAATCTTACAATTCTAGCCAAACAAGATTATTTGAAGTATAGGATTTAATGCGGTTAGGTATCCATACATCTCCAGTGCTGATAAGAATTAAATACCCTTTTCTTTATTTATCAAACTGAACTTCGCTTTTCAACACTGACAGGAGGATTTTTAAAAACATGATGATATGAAACTGATGAGGAACAGCTTTAAATCATTCGATTCATCTTGCTTAAAAGTTAAGAACAGTTGATGAAAAAAAAGTCACTGTTTTTATAAAGTGGTGAATCCTTTTAATATTATCTTCATCATCTCTTATTGTAAACGTCTGTCAGATATATCCCAGTTAAAAAAGATAGCATTTTTTTTTTTCAGTTGAAAATTGCCATCAAGTGAATGGCAGATGCTTTTTTGAAGTTTTGTTTAAAACACGTGAACCGGAAAAAAGAAAAGAAAAAAGTGAGCTAAGAGTTGGCGGAAAAATAAACGTACGATTTTTTTTTATGCGTATAGAGGGGAGGGGGACAAAACATCGTCTGCTTGGTTTAAAAATCATGCAAATAAAAAAAAAAAGGAAATTCTTTAGGAATCACTAACTGTTTAAAATGTCCATTTACTGCATTAATCCGATTAACCCACCAGCTGATTATCTTGCGGCTTGGCAATCAGTCCATTTTCTATTGCATCACACATTTTTCGCATTTTAAGGGTGTTTATTTTTACGATTACAGTTTTTTATTATATAATATTATCATGCAACAGTATCAGTTTAATTAGTTTGAAAAATATTTGAAGTTATTTGCAAACAACGCATTTAAATAGTTGTTTTAAAAAATTACGCAGTCAGAGGGTTAACTGTCTTACAAGATTTTATAAAATAGTATATCTCGATTTTTTCGATTTTTTTTTCAATTAGAATCCAAGTAAATTTAATTGCATTAAAAAAGATTTTGAAAGCAAATCTGTAATATCGACTTGATTTCTCATATTTTTTTTTCTTCCAATTTTTATTCCTATACTTGATAAAACGATCTTAAATCCTGCTAAAAAATAACTTATTAAAAAGATTGTGGTAAAGTTGGGTTGAATTTTTTTTTAAAGTATTATTCTTTTGAAAAGATGCAGTGTTTGCATAAAATCTGACAAGTAACCATACTTATTCAATGATAAAGGCTACTATATTTTAATAGTAAAAAAGTTTTCACCCGTTATTTGTATATTTATATCTTGCTGATATTTTTACTATCTGTTACCAATTTTTTCCGATGACAAATTTCAAATGTATTGTTTAACAACGGATTCTGAAACACTTCGCCCTTTTGCGCATGCGTTAGAATGGGTTTAATTCGTCAGAATAGGGGTGAGAGGAGGAGATATGATGTTTACATTTAACAATAAAATAAACTCGGATTATTCGCAGACTAAATCAAAATAATAGGGCAGAAACGACACGATATTCATACACGTGAGAAAAAAAACGAACAAAAAAAAGTATCTAATAGGGTGAAAATCAAGGTCAAAGAATGACGAAGAATCCTGGAAATGCGCTCATCCTTCCGCGTCTCTTCCCTTAATGAGATAGAATCGTCGAAAAGTGGTCGTCTCAGAATACTGAAATGAACAGTAATTTATCATATACATACAATGTCATCTCATATTGGCATATTCTTGAAAGGAAAATTTTACTGCCATAATGATAAATGCATAATATTATATAATATATAATTATTATTAGATATATACAACAAATGCATAATATATATTATATACTATATATAAAAAATACATAATATATATAAATGCATAATATTTGGTAATATGCTAGTTATATACAAAATTTATAGTTCCATTTAGAGAGATGTTTCTACTTAAAGACTACAGTTACATTTATTCCACTATTTTGAAAATATTTGTTGGCGATTAAAGTTCATATTTGTTTTGATTGAAAACTTGAAATCGCATTTTGTGCTAAGTTTCTTTTTTTGTTGTTTTCCAGGAACGGAATCGTCAACGGCGGAGGTCGTCGCTAGCTCAATACTTCTACTGGTGATCCTAATGCAGAATTTTTATTCTGTAATGGAGGTAGAATTGAAGTTCAGCTGTCATTTTCCTGCAAGTCGAAGTATTATTGCCAATGTATCCCTGCTCAAAATATTCATTTGGAGAGCGATCATGTAGCATTCTGACCAATGTATGAGCATTGATTCAAATGCCTCTGTAGTTCTGAAAATTTTCATGTATTCGTTTGAAACAAAAATTCCAGAAAAAAAAATATTTTTGGCGAATTTTCTTTAAAAAAAAATTGTGCTGTTACTTTTTGTTTTATTTGGAGAGACGTGGTACTTGATTCTATTTATCATAATTTTACTTGATTTTTTTTTTTTCTTTTTTTTCTTTATATGTATTCGTAAAATTTTTTAAATGCCTTTTTTTTTATTTTTATGTTCAATTGAAAAATTTAAGTGTATGATTATAATTGCAAAATTTATTTGAATGAAGACTGATATTTGATATGAAAATGTGTACTAATTTTTGATGAGTATGATTTTTTTTTATTTTTATTATTATTATTATGCATATATTGGATGAAACCATCATAGTTGGAAACCAACTTAAAATCTTATTTACGTTTATAAAAAGCAACCAAAGGTCATTTTTTTTCCTACCAAAGAATTCACGTAATGTATTTGCTCAATTTTTTTTATAGATAATCATTTTGATTCCATTATCACTTTTAAAGTTAAAATTTATTTCATAATTAAAGTAAAATTTCTTGCCGAAGCTTATCATAGTTTTAAATTGAATTGATATTAGTGCCCCTTTTTTAAGACTTAACGTTTTAATACATTTTAAAAACACCTTGCATCTGATTCGAGGTTTTGGATTCATTGTTTGTCTTAGAGCAGAAACTTTCATTGTTTTATAGTGTTTGTGTATTTAATTCTTGTCGTTATGTTTCTTATATTAATATCATTTGTATTTAACCAAAGTTATTGACAATAATCACTAACATCCTTTTTAACGTTTATAACATTATTAAAAAAAAATTCATTTTGCATTTGTGGTATTTATTTGAGATCATAAGCAATGCATTTTTATGTGGTTTTTTGTTTGTTTTGTGCTTTATGTGCTTGGAAAAAAATAGACTAATAAAAATACTCCAGTTTTGTATTTAACATAAATATGTCGAATTTTGTAAGACTCCTTTTTAAAGAACTGAAGAAAAAAAATCGATTCTTCCTAAAATAGCCAAAGTTTAATCTAGCCAGTATTTTATACACAGTGAAGTTTCCAATTTGCATCTCTAGATTCTTATTTTTTGGATGAATTTTTTAATGAGAAATTTATACTAACTTTTGTTATACGAGCTATTTTCTTGTATAAAAACAAAGATTTGCGTTCAATATTAACGTAAAATCTGTTACAAGTATTAAAACTGTATGTAGGGTTAAAACTTTTGAAATAGAGCAATGTTTTTCTTATATATTCATTATTATTACGAGTGCTGAATTTCATTTTTTAACCCTTTGCACTCGGAAAAGTAATTCGATGCATAATTATTCACTTAATACATTATTTGTTTATTACGACAAAAAAATTAAGTTGAATTTCCCTAAAAAAAATGAATCTACATCTTTTTACCAATTTGTAGCTATTTTAAACAATTAAATTTAAAAAAATAAAATGCAGAGTCTGGAATGGTGCTTTCGAGTGCAAAGGGTTGAAATTCAAATTGACTACTCATAGTAATTTATGAGGTATACTTTAAAGCTAAAGAGTTATTAGCTTTTAATTAGTGTACGTGATTTAATTTTCTTTTTATAGAGGCTTTAAATGTATTTTTCCTATATTCTTGGCTTGAATTTAGAAATGATTTTAATTGTAAATGTTAAATGTACATTATATAAACTTAGAGAAGTTATTAAATTAAAAGCACGATTAACTTTTATACAATTTTTTTGTGTAGCATGAAATCAAAATTAATAAGAATTTAAACAGTATTCGCTGAAAATTATATCACATCTTTGCAATAAAATATAAATTGCTTTTTTTTTAATATTCGTAATATAATTTAATATTGACATCATTTTTTGAATGAAATTATGTATTCATTTTTTTTAAACGTAGGGATGAATTTATAAATTTTATCGGAAAACTTTAGCAACATTTCGAATTACGAAAAAAATTCGATCTCTAAAGGATTTTAGTGTGAACAATCAAACATCTTGTAATAGAAATGTAAATTGTAATAGCTCTTTACTGCCCACTTAACGCACAACTGAAAAAAAAAATAAATTGCGTGTTTAGGATTTTTAAAACTAGAAGCTTTTTATATTAGAATGTAAAAAAGCAAAAAAAATTCTTGCATAATAGTGTAAATCTAACTATAAAAGATTTAAAAATATTTTTAATATCGCCAAATGTGAGAGGTTTCGCCAATTCATATTTCAACTTTATATGCTTCTTGCGCTTGTATGATACTACCATTGTGTTTTCTTTTGTTTTTAGCCATAAGTACATGTTCCTTATTTTTCAGTTGTATATAATCTTTTTTTTTTAATGTTATTCTATATACCTTTTTTTCTTAATCAACTTATTTGCTTGTAATCAAGATGTTTTTTTTATGCTCATTTTGTTTATTATTATGAAAAGAAATGAAACTCATGTTAGGCATTGGAACTTTATATCGTGTCACAATCCGAGTTTCAGCTTCTTGATGTTTTCTCATATGTTATCTGATACTTGGTGTCCATGGTAACCTGACTTTCGATCATGATCTCAAACATTGTGATAAACATAGACAGTATCTGTAGTCAAAGATTCTGGAAATGTTTTTGTTTTAATAGGATAAAGCTTTGGGTAAAATTGCGAGTTCTATTTTGTTTTTGAAACAGTGTTTTCTGGTTATAAATTTGTGGGCACGTTTTTCAAGAATTACATATTCTAAAGAAACAGTCCGATTGCATCATAATTATCAAAATTTATCGTGTTATTAAGTGTTAGTTTTTAGAATAACTGCACATAAATGTAATTAGTAAATGGTTATTAAATATATTTACATAACCAGATAGAGTAATGGGATTCCAGTTAAAAACCAGAAAACATTTTTCTCAAAAATGGTTAAGGCTTACGCTATTAAACTGTGACGTATTCGGAAAATTTTTCCGTGAACTCGCATTGAGAAATGAGAATTTAAAATTTTTCTTTTTTTGTAAAAGATTTGAAAAGTGTCATCTACTTACGGCAGTGGCTTATTATAGAATATTCTGCATAGATCCGGCTGTTTAGTTTTATCTTAACAATTTGACGGTTGAAACATG
>JAPMOR010068576.1:26162-41853 GCA_026543865.1 Argiope aurantia | reverse complement strand
GCAGGCATATGTACAAGCGATGAGCACACAGAACGACACAGAAAGGAATGAGGAAAACGCACTTGGACATTTTATCCCTGGTCTTATATAACCTATGATTTTGACAGGGAAAACATTTCTTCATAGTGCTAATATATTACGAGATTTCGATAGGGATTTTCGTTACACGCGCGGAGAAGGCAGGGGAAACACAGGGAGATTTTGAAAAAGAATTTGTCTCGTCAGCGGTATTTTGCCTCTTCACGCGGAGTGTGGGAAAGTTAGACTTTTAGCTGATTCAGCAATTTAACAAAACTTCTCTTGAATGAATTAAGTAGAGACAGTGGAATTGGATCACGAAATAAGAGAATATTTTAGAATAAAGTTACTATGGGCTAAATTAAGATAAAATCTTGAAAATTAATTAAATTGAAATTAGAGTTGAAATATCCTTACATATATATATATATATATATATATAGAGAGAGAGAGAGAGAGAGAGAGAGAGAGAGAGAGAGAGAGAGAGAAAGAGAGAGAGAGAGAGAGAAAGAGAGAGAGAGATATAGATATAGATATAGATATAGATATAGATATAGATATAGATAGTTAGAGAGAGAGAGAGAGAGAGAGAGATTTAGATGTATACAAGTAATTACGATTAAATGTTAAATATTTAAAGACTTTTATTATATAATTGTTATAATAGGATTTTAAACCAAGGGAAAAAATGTTAATTTCTGCGAGGAAATTCAATTTGGTTGAAACAATATTATACATTTGGTATTTATGATGATAAAATAACATTTTGAGGGCACATTTTTTTTTTTTTCCATTTCCGATTTATGAAGTATATGAGACAAAATAGTGTTGTCGTTAATAATTTGTCTTGGAGATTTTGGCAAATCTTTACGTTTCAGACCACCTGAATTTGATAAAGAAAACATTTACAGAGCTACTTCTATCTCTTGGAGAGCGTGATTATTCAAAAATGGTGGAAGTCAGAGGAATAAAATTTGTTACACCGTCTTAACATCAAAATTTGTTGATTCGGATCGTATTTTGGTCGAAATTCGTATTATAGAATTTTATATGTCTGACCACGCAAACGTGATATATATATATATATAAAATTAAATGGATAAAATTTAAAATGCAGTTTTATCATTCAACTTGTAGAATGTACTTGCAGCTCATCAAATGATTGAGTGTCTGTTCATATATTTATTCTGGTGTGTTGAAACACGATTACACAGAAATGTAATGTAGAGAAATGTGATATTCGTCTTGTAGTTTTGTCACCAAGACTTTTGTATCGAATTTTAGATCCAGTCAGTTGAAAGAATGATGTCCGGAAAGTGTATTAAGCTGTCTTCTTTAAACGAAAATGCTTAACAAAAACATATTTTGTTATATTTAGCAAGTTTGTGGAGTGAATAGTGAAGTTGGCTGAGAATTTTTGATGGAAACGTTTTAATTTGTTAGTGTTTATAGTCAGGCATGCGATCGATAAATTGCGTGATACGAAAACCCTCCATTTAAAAAAAAGAACGAATGAGCACTTTAAAGAACTGTTGTAAAACTGATAGAATGACGGGCGTTTTATCTGTAAATTCACTCCCATTGAGGGTTATCTGATATGACGATGAGTAGTTTCCGGTATGGTAGTTGGTTCTTTCCACCCGAGTGGGTTCAGAAATGGTGGAGGTTGACTACCTCCTTCCGATGACGGGATGTGCTTCCCATCCGATGACGGGAAGGGTTGTACCGTGGTCGGTGATGGCCCTTAGAACTCAATTTTAGTTCCCATAATTGTTGCCGCGGCGTTCTAGTCATTCAAATTTAATCCGAATGTTATTAATTAGATGGAGCAGCCTTGTAGGTTATCTGTAAATTCAATGATAGTATAAGTGTTATGCCCAAACTGCAACAATTTATACGATCAAGCAAACGAAGGCTAAACAAACAAGAAGTTAGAAACCATATTTAGATATAAACGCTACTACAAAGTGATTAATACTTCACAATTCCGAGGGAGAGAATATTTTTAAATTGTCTTCCACTTAGAAAAGAAATATATTAATGAGAAGCGATTAAAATTTAAATTTAATCTCCTTTGAAAATGTAGATTATAATTAATGCCTTCACTGTAGTGATAATTATAGTGTTGTATTATCGTATCGTAATTAACTGCAAACGATAATTGCTCGAAAAGAAAAAAAAATCGTACATTTAAGAATTCAACAACGAAAAAAGATATAAAATAAATAGAAATTGAAAACAGTTCTTTTTAAGTTATTCGGTTATTTAAAAATTCTATTCCAACAAAAAATTACCTTTAATGGCAGTATTGCAATGCACTGGTAGAATACTATATTCTTTTCCAACATCTGTCCGTAACTTTTTGTTAACTCGTACAGCGCTATTTTCTTTCTTCCGTCATGTCAGCAGATTTGTTACAAAGTTTAAAATATAATGTTGGATGTTTTGAAAGTTTTTCTGTTAATACCAAAAGAATTATGTCAACCCGGAGAAGTAAGAATTTATTACTTTTATTTTACTTAATACTTTGAAAACATATTTGGAAAAAATAATTATCACTTGTAATTATTCCGCTTTTAATTAAATACATAGAATAACTATTTATGACAAAAATTAAGAATTTATTAACTACTTTTTCAAATATATAGGGAAAAAATAATAGTATACTTCTTTTAATTACCAATATATCTGAATAAAACGAATTTATCGCTTTCAGTTTTTAGTATATTAATTAAGAACTTGTGATTAAAATATAGTTTACTTCGAATATACAGTCTACTTTTTTTAAAGTTTTTTTACTAAGGCTGTTTCCTTGACTTTAAAACACACACACAATATGCAATACAATCTCTATTATCATAATAGCAAAAGCGCCATATTAACGAGGACTGATTTAAAAAAAAGCATTTAAATAATGCTCTTCCTATTATAAAGAAATATAATTATCTATATCAAAATTATAAAGAAAAATATATTATCTATATAAACGAAATGCCTATTTTTATATTCCTTTTATAAATCTAAACTAAGGAATAAATTGTCACTAAATTTTTCTTACAAATGCTATAAATTATTATAAAGATTAAATAGATATTCCCTTGAAGATAAGTTAAATTTTTAATTTTTCTTACTTACAATTAATCTTTATTTTATTTATGCGCTGTATGGCACCGGCATGGTGATGACAAAACCACGTCAACAACGGGGTGGTTGTTTCTTTAACTTGAAGATTGTTTTAGTGTTCCCTGTTACATAAAAATTGATTGTAACCTTGACTGTTCGCTTTTAATACTCAGTGGAAATTGAAAATCAATTTTGAAAATGGCTATCTTTATATTTAATGTCACAAACATGTATTTAAGTTGCCACTCTTAGTTTTTAAAATTAAATTTTGGTTAATTCCTTTAAAATTATTATTAACTTATAGAGAAAATTAGATTTCTGCGGGTTTTTTTAAAACCGTTTTATTTCTTTGGAGAAATTACAAGATTTTAGAAGTCATTGCTGCAGCAAAATTTTATTTAATCACTGCATATTTTTGAAATATGCAACTATTTAAATTATATTCTTTATTTTCTCATTTTTATAATGCGTCATCATCTGCACAAGTAGCCATTAGTAATAAAATCTTCTAAAAAAGCCATTATGCTATAAATGTAATTCTGATTCCTGACTCATTTCTCTAGTTATTATTTAATCGTATTTCTTTATTAAAAATTATAGTATCTATCGATAAGAAATACTTCTTGATTAAAAGCTGAAATTTTTATATCATCTAAGTAAAAAAAAAATATTTTTTAAAGAAATCAAAATCGTTTTATTGTAAAATTCTGTAATATGAGCGTAAAAGTAACAATCTTTCACTGAGTATCTATTCATGTTCATGTTCCACGAAGAATAGATCTGTAAATATAAATAAGTACAATATAGTCCTTCAAATATTGGGCAATACCAGTTGACTGAGAGATTTGCAAGTTTTTTATTAATATTTTTGAAAATATTATATACATTCTCAAAAAATGTTGAGTTTCGACAATTTAGCATCTTAGCTTTGCTGTCATATGAAAATTTTCAACAGTACATTTCCCTTTTTTTTCACAATCCTGTTTTAAAAAATGCAAGAAGATTAATTTTTGTTGATAATGAATGTATTTCATGATTTTATGAAGATTTCATTTAACCAACGAAAAGATATTCAAAAATTTAATATTAGTTTCTTAGGTGTTATCAAGAGTTCACTCGGCTCATTTAACATTGGAAACGCCATTTTTCAAAACCTTGGAATTCTTCAAGATTTTCATCAGAATTTTTTTTTAAATATTGTAGGAGGGGATAATTTTATGATAAAAAACATCAAAAACATCAATAAGAATAATGGTAAAATTTCTAGAGAGCGCTTAATAATGTTATTTAACAAAATATAATCAATTTGGAATAAACTGGTCATTTGGAATTATTCTTCAAATCGTTCCCATCGACATGTAAATGGAATGATAAATACCACAGTAACGCGTCTCAACTTCAAAATAAAAAGCTTCACAATTTGCTATAATAAAGAAAAACGAAATTCCCAAGGCTTAACAACGCCAAAGAAATGCTGAAAGCGGTTAAGTCTCTTTTGCAACAATATTAAAAACTCGTTTTAATATTCTGAAATATATTATTGTATTAATGATGAAAAATATATCTTTTGTTTCTTTTTATCTCTTTCAAATATACTCTCTTTTTCTCGTAAGACACTCCTAGAATGGGTTTTTTTTGATAAATATTACGTTATCAGACGATATTATCGATTGCCCAAAATAATAATTTTTTGACTTCAGATCTGCACTAAATTTCTTAATATTTCGATATTTTATTTACAAAGAAATTCTGACGTAGGGAGTTGTTTATAGTCGATGAATATTGTTATAAGTTATTTATAAAGCATAAATTACTTCAATTATCATTTTTCGTTAAAAATGAATTCGGCATATAGTTCCAAATAACATCAATTTACTCATAAGTTGAAATTTAAAAAATATATATATCAAAATGGAATCCAGGCTTTCTGGCATCGGATCTTAATCGCATTTATTATCCTTTATATGTGTGAATTGAAACTCTCTGCAGTTGCTTTCATAAAGAATAGTCGAGTATACATTTCACGATCAAAGAAAATCTGTGGTGATCAATTAGCTTATTCATCTCTCTCTATTTTTCCCCTGATATCTATTCAATAAATTTTTATATATATCTAAAATATATTTTATTTATTTTCATCGAAGCGATGCAAAATAATTGGGTTTTTTTATTTAAAGTACTTGCATTTTTTATGAAAAACAGTTGATGAAGTTTTAGGTAGGACACCTTGAAAAAATGTGGATACACCGACAGCAATTTGAAAATGCTTAGTAACTACTTCGTTAGAAAATGAGAAAATGTTGTATGTATAGAACACATACAGCAAGCTCCACAGCTCCATTAGAAATTCCTTGACTATTAGCCGACTATTTGTTTAAAAGAGAGCGATAGAACGTAAGGAAAGCGCTGCACTCGGCGAAAGAAGTAATCATATATAGATATATGATAATTTCTTTCGTTGAGTGTAGTGGTTTTTTGAAGCTAGAAATCAGATAATTGAAGCTAATCATATACAGAAATTATCGTATCTATGTATGATTATTTCTTTTGCTTGCCAATAGTATTACATGAGATTTTTTTTTTATTTTTCTGAGGGTTGTAAATTAAAAAATAAGCCCTCATTATTCCCAATAAGCATTTACAATAAGATATCTATTGCCGTCAGAATTTCGAACCGTAAAATATTAACCAACATATATTATTTCATAAAAGCAAATGTCTTTAGAAGTATATTAAAATTGTCAACGAATTTTCTTAAGGCTAGTGAAACAATCAGTACATATATTTTTCTAAAATATTCACATGAAACAGAAATGATTTTTTCTGTTTGTTTCTCGTTCAAAACAGGGGTATATATTTCATGCATATTACAGCAGGTGGTGATTGTGCCTGCAATCTGGCGTGACACTATACGATAAGGATGTCACTTTTAATATTTGTTTAATTTACAAGCGCCCGGCTAATTTCGCTGCTGCTGATAAGATTATCTTGAACAGCTACCTGAAATAAATTACGAACATAATCAACTTCCTGCGCGCCGCTGAGCATCTCAATTTGTACAACGCACTTCATAAGTTATGTTCAAGAATCATCTTTCCAGAGCATACTGTTCTTTTTAAAGAATTTCGACAGGGATTTCTTTTTGAAAATGATATATTTGAGTAAGTTAATGTACCTTGATTGTTTTATATATGTATATGTCTGTGTAAAACATAATTTAAAGAAATAATGATTGGTGTTCTTTACCGATTTTTATTATCGTATATTTCCAGCAAATAATCCAATTTTAAGCTTTTGTCAAGATGACTTTTGCTAAATCATGGTTCACTTTAGTTTTATTGCATTACCGTTACGTTTTAAAGCAAGACGAGGGCTATTTTGGGATGAACCTCATAATTTTGAACCGTGGTTAAATGACCAAGACGATATCTGAGCTGGCTCCCCTTCTCTAAGCTTCCACGTCATACCAGCTGGAGTACGTTTGGCCGAGACGAATTTAACGTGCACCAAGAACGTTCTTATGGTTTTTCGGTGGAATCGGGTCTAGAACTCGAAACCCTCCGGTTCCAAGCCGAAGCCTTCTCACCAGTCCAACGCGGCTCCGCTGAATCTTGGCAAGAGCAGCGTAGCGGAAATCAAATAGAAAGGCAAAAAGCAGGAAAAAGAGAACATGAGAAAATTTTCTCCGAGTTTATATTGTTTTAGAAAGGAATTTGTCTACTTAGCGTTTGATTCAGTGGGAAAAAGTATAGCAACATACATGCATACGTGTTTATGTATGTATATATTAAAATGAGAACTTCTTCCCTGTGGATTTAATTAAATATATTAATCTCATGGTTTAAAATACTTCAAGGATGGTTTTTAGACAAATCTCATAACTTTGAATCGTCATAAGATAGCAAAAATGTGTCTGTGTTAGCATCTTCTCCAAGGTTTACACCGCACTGGGGGGGGGGGCATTTGGCCGACGATAACAGATCTAGCATACGCCATGTCATCGTATATGGCAACATTTTTGGTGTAATTAGATTTCGAATTTAGAATCCTCTAGAAATTTTGCTTAAAATAGTGGTCTCTTTTCTCTTATATCATTATTATCTTTAATTATATTTCAAAATATAATTTGACCAATTGGAAAGAAGAATAGTGAAAGTGTGGTGGTATGTAGATTATTATGATCTGTGCAGGAAGCAACAGGACGAATGTTGTTGGAAACATTTCTTTAATAATCACATTCACACACTAAACAATTACAAACACAAAGACAAGACATTCACGCGCGCGCTTCACAGTTCAGCGTCACATCTCCTTCTTATTACAATAGCAATGCATTATGGGATGACATATGGGATGGCCTAATCAGGTATCGCTATCTAGTATCCAAAAGAGAAGATAAGTGTAATGCAACTGCTATAAAAGCAGATTTTCAGAAGGATAATAAAAAAAATTTGTGAATTGAAAAAAAAAACTTTTTTATTATAATTACTTATGCTCCGGTTACACTTAGTATAATCGTGTTTAAGTGCATATAAGCGCAAGTATAAGCGTATTTAACACATAAAAAAAGTTTTGTATAATTGGTATAAGGATAATAATTTTTTGTGTATTTTCTTCGGAATTTTAAGCTTAGTTTTAGTCCCCCTTCCTTGTAGATTGATATCTTGTGGTAAAAAAACGAAAAAGTAGTTAATTTGATTCGAAGTTTGTTTTTATTCAGATTTTCTATTAAAGAGTAAATACAGTATGATCTGTTCAATTTATTTAATTAGTTTTGTCAAAATGATAGCAGCTCCTAAGTTTTTTCTAAGAAAAGGAAATTGAGTTTGCCCATTTTGTTTTGCTAAGAAAAAGAATAAACAACAGAAAGCAGTACAAAAAAATTCTAATGTATAAAATGTTATAATGTTAACGTATATAACGCTAAATGTGTTTTTTTGTGAACGTTAATCAAACCATTTTTTTTCATCATTTTATATTTGATGTTTGAGATTTTTTTCCTTTAATATTAAAAAATAATAATTTGTTTGAACTTTAAGAAATGTAAATTACATTTTTATTATCATTATAGTTTTTTCTAGTCTTGCCTTATCCGCTAGTTTACCTAATTCAGCTTAGACAACCAAGCCTAGGATATAGTTATTAATATTCAAAAAACGATTTATAATTCTACTAATAAATGTCCTATTCAAATGAAGACAATTTTAATTGTTTCAAGATTTTTGGTGTAGAAATCAGACGATCAAAAAAACTCTTTAATCATTATTCTTCGGGCTTCCATTCCTTAAAATAATTCTACATTTTTGTTTTTATACAAAAAGTCGTTTGCTGTAACAGGAAGTTGCCAATCGCCGAAATACAAAGATAACCAGATAATTAAAATTATTTCTTTTTTTCTAATGTGTTACAATATTTATTAACCATCATTATCTTACATTTAATCTTACAGTTATCTTACAGTTATCTTACATTTTAATATTTGTTTTTGATCTTTATATGGAGAAACATTTCTTCACAATAAGATACGTTTTAAACTCTTTTTTTTTTTATCGTCTACATCTGTATTGCTATGATCTTAGACGGGATGATAAGTGTGCTTTAAAACTGTGGTAGTTATTGCTCTTCAATAAATACAACAGGACGGACTGAGGAAAAGTGTAGTATAAAGAAAAACATACTTATTGGTACTCTACAGATTAGAAAAATAATCTGAATTTGAATTTTCTGTTTCCGCCTTGAAGAATGAACACATTAAAATGAAATTCGGATAAAGTAGACAATAATTAAAATCGACATCATTCGAGGCACATTACTCATGATTTAATTTTCAAACCTAATTTGCATCGTGCGGGTAATAGAAAAGGAAAAATCGGACATAATTTCATAGAATAATTCAAGAGAACCAGCAGATAGATGTCAGATGTCACAAATAATTAACTGACAAAGAAATCTGGGTTTAGTTTAGTTATATTAATGACCCGTTTTTAAAGGAACATTAGGGCTATTTTAGACGGACCTTATAATTTTGATCTGTGATCAGTTGACAAGGGCGACACCTGAGCTGGCACCCATTCTCCAGACTTCCACACCACACCCGCTGGAAAAAACTATTTGATTGAGCGGGGACCAAACCTGCTCATTGAAATAGTTTTTTTTAATCATCAGGTGGGCATTTGTCATCTGATGGTGCCAGTATCCAGATGATGCCACTTGTCATCTGATAGGTGCCAGTGTCCAGTTGCCACCCTATTTAGCCTAGATATTATTCCTATGAAATCTCGGAAATAAAAACAAGAGTAAACTAATGCATTAGCTCAATGGGCTGGTTGGAATGTTAGTCGTTACTATTTCAATATGAGAATTGATTTCTGTGTTCTAGGCTATCATCGGTTTCGGAAAGACCCCTTTCACAGGGAGGTACGTCCTGTCATCGGAAAGGCGTAACTCGATAGCATTATCAACACGAATAATTTTCATGAGCAGAGAAAAACTGGTAACTTATCATTCGCGTTCAAGTACGCATTCATTTGTAATATTTATAAACAGGATTTAATTTCTTTCGCTACCTTTCTTCTACTATAAGATAGACTTTATTTGTATGGCAGTGCATTTTTTAATTCAATTTTTATTTCATAAATTCCATTTTTATTCCAAAAGAATCCAGCATTTAGCAATTTTCATTATTTTAGCTAGCAGTTTATTCAATTTAACACAAAGAAGCTGTATTTTTTTAAAAAAAGAAAGCTTTTAATAAGAAAGTGCGGAACTGTAGAAAGAAATAAAAAAAAGAAGTTTAATAAAAGTGAAGAATTTTTCAGATTTTTTTTCTCATCTTTTCGTCTCATTACCCATTTCGTAGCAAAGAATTTCTTTACTTTTAATAGCTATCCCTTTTTTTCATATCTTTTATAACAATCTGGTAAAAAGTATAGTTATTGCCTAATGGTTTCATTTGATAAATTTTTAAAAGGGAAAAATTGGTTCGTTTAGTGGGAAAAAAAATACTCAATAATACTTTAAAGTCTCCATTAATTGGAATATACATTTTCTACATTCAGTTATTTACGTTAAAAAGTTAAGGAAACTCAATTTCTATGAAACAATCGAGACATGAGATGTCGAATAAGTTTTAAATAACAAATACATGAAAGTAATATTTTCATTTTACTTTTTCAATTACGAATGTATATGAAAAGAAAATATTGTTATTTTGAAAAAAAATCAATCTTGGAAATTTAGATGATTTGTACATTTTAAATTTCTCTTAGTATTTTGTAAGTATATTTGTTATATAATTTGCAATTAACAGTGTTTTTCTATCCGTCCCCAAAAGATCCTAAATCAATGCGAAAAAGGTTTTAATATTTTTTATTAATAGCAAGAGACTATGCATATAATTATGGATTAAAAAACAATAAATTTTTGTACTTACAAATTGCTTACTTTTTTACAAAAAAAAATCGCTTATTTTTTTTGAGCATATGGTAATTATTTTTTACTTGTAATTAACCTTTTTTAAAAAATATTTTGTGTCTGATAACTAAGTCTAATTAATATTTTGTGTCTGATTATGCGTCCATGGATGATTTGAGAGTTTACTGTTTTATATAATTTTTGTTTTAGGTTTTTAATGACCATTTTCTAAATGAGTTTTATCCATCATTCCCTAACCAAATTCAATTTAAAGGATAATTCAAGATAAATGATCTCTCCATGCACTTTTCAATATACTTCTTTTCAACTTTTTGGAGAAAAAAATATATTGACACGTTTTATTCTCCATCGCATTTTGCTATTTTTATTTATAAAGTTATTTTTGAAATTAGAATCAACTCCAAAAAGTTTTGAAGCCTTTTCACCCAATCCATGTTGATAGATGTCAAAAATATGTGTCAAATCCTAAATTTATTGATTCGTCTACGGATTTAAAACCTCTGTTTCTTCCTTTGCTGGAGATGTCATTTGGAAATGGTCACGTGACAACATTTTATTCATTATCTTCAAATGCGAATCGTGACCCTTTCTGATGATGTTTGAGTTTCATGTGTCACATTTTATTCTGAAATTTCTTCACATCAACGCCGTAAAAGCTACTAAAATAAGCCACAATTTTGAAAAGCACTATTTATTTACATTGCCATAGCATAAATATACATCTATATATTTCTGTCTTGAAGAAAAAGCTTCTGTTCGCGGCCATTGAGCCAAGATGAATAAAAAGGAAACGTGCTGAGTGGCTCTTTTAAAATATTTATAATTCTGACATTGGCAATTTCCTGTCACTTGGAATTTATTACCTCGACATTGGCTCTTTTTTCCTATTTTTCGTTCACAATTTTTAAAGAATAGGTAATAAATACCATGCCAGAGGAGTCCTTAGATATGGACATCGATCTAGAGACGCTGAACTATGGGAGGGCGTTCAAAATAAATTCTCAACTTAATTATCAAATAAAACAGTAAAATAATCGAATAATATTATATTTCAGCAAATATTCAGCAATATTTTTCATTACTTTTACCTATTACACAGTATTTATAAACACCAAATTTAGTATAATTAGAGCTACTTAAATATAATCGCAGGTAAGTATGGACATTCTGCTGTTGTGAGTCATAAATAAATAAAAATTTACATATTTCACAAAATTACTAAGAATAAAACATTAACATAAAATAGCAACAAAAAGTTACTCCGCGTTGCCCGAAGGCACACAGATAAATCTGAATGCCAGGAACACCGCTACAGCATTGACGGGAAATATGATTGGGTACCTGATAACTTTTATTGAATCATTTTATTGATTTTTAATTTTCAATAGGAAAAGCATCAATAACTTCCAAACAATTACTGGAATGCTTAACAAAATTCTGACTTCCTCTAGAACAAAGTATTTTCTTTCTAAAAATACATTTCGCGTTTCAAAACTCTGACTCGGTCGTTAACTGTAGGGGTTGAACGTTTATGACAAAAGCAAAACTTCAAGTTGAAGCCAAGGACGACACTCATAAATATGACGTATATAAACTGACAATTTTTCAAAAATATTGCACACTTTTCTGTAGTTATAAAGTCTTGCTAATCTTGAGAAAAAAACGTATTTAAAAATTTTTAAATCTACAGTTTTATCGTTTTTGATTAACTCTAAAAGTCTATTTCAATCAGTGACTACTACGTAGATATCTTTTTAAACAGAATAATTTAAAATTTTGTTTTCAAATCTTGATAAGAAATTTTAAGAAAACTGACAAAATCGAAACTTTTGGAAATGACTTGAGACAGCTATTTCTTTCATAGCATTTATAGTTATGTAATTAAAATATAATAATTTTTAATATAAGAGCTTTGCATTTATTAAACAGGCTTTTTTCTATGCCTGCTCTTTCGTTTCCGAAGTATTATTCAGACATTCAATAGGCTATCTTTACGGGCTACAGAGTACAGCTACTAAATCAACCAGGTGAACTGAGAAACGCACTTTTGAATAAATAATTTGATTATTTAGAAAAAGTTTCAATTCATTCAAAAACATTTT
Source organism: Argiope aurantia (assembly GCA_026543865.1). Taxonomy (NCBI): domain Eukaryota; kingdom Metazoa; phylum Arthropoda; class Arachnida; order Araneae; family Araneidae; genus Argiope; species Argiope aurantia. The sequence goes on along the minus strand of JAPMOR010068576.1, from coordinate 29,176 downwards.
TATTTATTTATTTGTTATTGCTAAATTGAAGTTCAAAGCATCGGGATTTCTACTTATTAGTATGGCCGATGTATCAACAGATACAAATATGAACGTTAAAAAATTTTTAAACAGAAAATAGTAGTTCCCATTATGAGTGGCACATGTGATACCCTTTCGGATAGAGGTACGATACAACTTCGGCGAATGAATCATCACTTTTAACTTTTTAGACTATGAGATTTCGTTTACTTTTAAAACATTTCTCATTCCCATGTTTCAAGTATTTTCCAGAAAAATCTGCCATATTGATAAAGAAGCTGAAAGATTGGTGAAAATTCTGCTGATTATTAGAAAAAAAAGCGTCAGTAGTTTCCCCTAAACTTTCTCGCATACTTTCTAATAAACTTGTCCTGCCAGAGAATGCCTTACATGGTATATGATAGCTGACGTATATTGACGTGAATTTAACATTTTTATTGAATCTATCGTGTGATTCCCAGTGAGGATTTAGGCGATTAATCTCTGGTATGCGAGTAACAGTATCTGAAAATCAAATTTGTGTTTTAGACGCGTTTTCTTCAGCTGACTGAAATCAATATTTGACACAAAATTACAATTGTAGTCATAATATCACAATTTGATTTACCGGGTGCGGCATAAATTTCAAAAAATCATAATAAAAAGGGTATTGCTCGAAAAAAAATTGCGGTTTGTGGGAACATGTTTTGAGAGCCTTTGGATTTTTTTATTTCCATTAAAAATGTATTTAAAAATAGCTGATAGATGGCACTCACACGTCATACCGAGATGATTTATAAAAAACAGCATAGTTATAAAACACAAGGCTGGGAATGGATCTGTCATTCGACGCCAGTAATATGCTATCGCTACTGGATCGAGCAGTAGTGGTTAAAACTTTTCTATAAGAACGTTGAATCCGCGACTAAAGCATAGCGACAGTTATGGACGGTGGAATTAAGACGAAGAAAACCCCAATTTCATTGAATGGGATATTGAATTCAGTTCGCCGTTTTGAGGAAACGGGAAGATTAGAGGATCGTCCACGAAGTGACAGACCATTATTCAGCGCTGATCGCGTCACTGTTATCCAAAGGGTCATGAGAAATGTGGCAGCCGAGACTTCAACGGGGTGTTCCAGTGCACGTGAAGCAGGTAAAGTAACAGAAATTCAGAAAAGGTCGATCCAACGCATTCTGCACGAAATCTTGAAACTGCATCCTTACAAGATAGAGGCATTTCACCAGTTGTTGCCAACAGATTGCGAGAAAAGACAAGCCTTTGCAACATGGGTGCTCACACAAATGGAACGTGGCCCAGAATGGTTACTGAACATCATGTGGGCAGATGAATCCCCTTTTTCATTGCATGGTGACGTCAATATGCAAAACAGTCGTATCTGGGCGACATCAAACCCTCGTGCGTACACGACCAAACCACTACATTCACCGCATGTGACTGTTTCGTGCAGTTTGACTGCGTCCTTCATTCTAGGCCCTTTCTTTTTTGAAGAGCGTTGTCCTGTATCCGGTTGGAAAACCGTCCGTCACTGCAGAACGCTATCTTAGGCTTTTGCGTGACCACGTTATGCCTGCTTTGCAGCAAAGACGTGCATTATCTTCCGTCGCCTTCATGCAGGATGGTGCCCCGCCCCAAGTTGCTAGTTCCTTTAAGACGTTCTTCCTAGACACATTCACTGAGGACAGAGGGACAAGCAGAAGATGTAAGAATGAGTGGCCCTCGCAATCGCCAGATCTTGTTCCAGCGGACTTTTGGTTGTGGGGATACCTAAATTCTCGTGTCTACCAGATCTGTCCTGTCACTTTGATGGAACTGAAAGATGCCATTCAATTGGTCATTGGTGGTATCGATGCCGACATCTTACAAGCCTCACTTGCTTAATAACTTGGGTGGCGGTCATGTTGAGCATCTTTTGTTTTAAAATAAAATGTACTATAATATTACTGTGCTGCGTTTTCCTGATTTTCATAAATCGTCTCGGTATGACGTGTGTGCACCATCTATCGGTCATTTTCTAAATACACTTTTTTTAATGGAAATAACAAAATCCAAAGGCTCTCTGAACATATTCCCGCAAACTGCAATTTTTTTCGAGCATTACTTTTTCTATTAGGATTTTTTGAAGTTTCACGAATTTATACCGCACCCAGCATTTGAGTCATTGTGCTTTTGAAATACCGCGTTTCTATGTTTCTGAAAGGACAGGTACGACAAACAATCAACCTGTAGTTGGATTTGGGCCAAAATGTAACAGGTGTCTGTACTATAAATGTTAAATTTGTGTACCAAATTTTATCTATCTAGCTCTTTTTATTTTGTAATTATCGCATTAAATTATATTCGAATCCGGACTTCCTCTGAGCAGATTTTGCTTAAAATTTGACAGAAATTTGGTGTAAAGACCGTATATAAAATTTCAACTGTCTAGCTCAAAACTTTTTTGAGTTATCTTTGTCACAGACAGAGAGACGGACATTTTTCAAAAATGTGCTTTTCGAAGTCAGGGATGTCTGAAACACGGATCTTGAATTCAAATTTTTTAACGTTTACAATGCTTTTTCTATACTAAGTATACGAAAAAGGAAAAGCATTTTGTTTTCTGCTTTTGTTTTTCTGAAATAGGTATTTCACTAAGAAGTAATTCTATAGTATTTTCGTAATTAAATTTTTTCACTACATAAAAAATTGCTTTTAATTAATATTTATCTTATTTTTTTTAAATGGTATTAAACCATTTCAGATAATCTTTTAAAGAAACAAAGAACGAAAAAAACATTCTACCGTGCAAGAGGGAAAATACCGTTAAACTTAATTACTCTTAAGTAGGCAAATCAATTCCGAGAAAAAAAAATAGCTGAAATGCCGGAGATCATTATTTATGCAAGAATGCGGATTTTAGCGCCCAAACACTGACGTCATATGTCAATTTTTCACCATAAGTTACTAGATAGCCGGGAAATTATTGATCCATAAAGAATTTCTTTCCTTCAGTC
>JAPMOR010068576.1:0-26152 GCA_026543865.1 Argiope aurantia | reverse complement strand
CCAATGTATATATTTATTTTTCCTGCTGATTTATTTATTTACTCTTTTTTCATTTATTTATTTATATTTTACTCTTTGCTTTAAAAATTTTCACTTTACTTTTATTTTTCTATTTTCAAAGTTTAAACTACCTATTTTTGGTAAAAGTTATTATTTACTAATTATTCTTCAATAATACAGTTGCTGTGGTATATTATGTAGGCTCTTTTGCTTGAGCCATTTAGACCTCCTCGACTTTCTCTTTTTATGCCTGATCCTTTATTTTTTGTTTTGGCTTTTTTTTATTTTCTTTGTCTGTCTTCTTTTGTATCTAGTATATATGCATATGAAAGATTTTTTTGAATAGCTCGTCTTTTGATAACTATTTAATTTCTTTTTTTTAAAATTTTAATTATGAGCTTATTACCTGTGTAACACCAATTTTGGCACATATCTAATCATCTTCAGAATACTGAAGTTGAGGAAAAGTGCATTCGTGCAGGTACTCCAACGAATAGCTCAATCAAGAAAAACATATACTATTCTTAATGTTAAGAACAATTATTTGTTATTTAAAAGTTTTTCCTTTATATTTTCTTCGGTAATCTAATTTTACTTCTTGCATTTAAACTATAATTCAATTTTTAGTTTTCAGATTTTATCTAATATATTTTATATCACTTTTCGTTCGCATTAAAGCCATTTTCTGATCATTAATATGGCTAGAGTTAAACCAAATTAATGAATGTTTTGACTTTTTTGAGATTTATAATTTAATTTGTAATTCTAAAATTATTATTAATTTACTTTTTATAAACTTGCTAAACAATACATGAGCAGTGTATAAACATCTTTAACAAGAAAAAAAAATACAATAGAATGATATAGGTTTAGAAATTTCCCTCTCAATATGTGCCCATGAATTGCTCAGTCTTGTGGAATTGAAGCCCTAAAGACAGTTTCGTACGACTATCATCTTTATATCTTGCATTTCAACAGCCAAAAACTGAATAATAAAACACTTTTTTCTTTTCAAAACAATCATTCGATATTTAAATAATATCGACACACCGATATAGCACAAAACAGCTTAAGATAATAGGCACATACACGCTTATAATTCAGCATTTTACGAGACGTAAATAATTATATTTAATTAGAGCATCACATAAATTGATTTCATTTGAAAATAATTAAATGAAATTCCAATGTTTTATGAATATCGCATTTATCAGACTCGTCGAATCTAATATTTTTCATTTTGGATAAATTATTATGAGTTCATCACAGAAATATATCTTATTTCTGTGTTGATAATTTCCTTTGATAGATACCAGACATATCATGCCAAGACATTTCAAATTTTTCAGTCAAGCTAAGGCAATTAAGTGGAAAACAGATAGTAAATTTATGTCAAGAAATACTTCTTGATTCCTATATTTCAGTTTTAATGTTATTTAACCACTTAACCATTTTATTTTCTTTACTATCTAATTAGATGACAACTCTTGCGCTATCTTTTATTTTATCTGAGAGTTGATAGGAATTTCGGATTCCATAGGATTCGGATAGGAATTTTATGAATTCCACATCATTTTCAAAAAGAAATTATAACGTCTATGCATATTATAATTTCACATTATTAATTAAAAAATCCAAACATTTGATGCATGGTATCAATTATGTGATATTAATTCTATTCATGGCATCACTATTTGTTATATGACATCATTTAATCATCATCGGCAGGAATTAATAATTAATTGATTAAAATGAGGACTTAGGTGGCTTGAATCGGGAGATTTTTCAAAATAAAGATATTTATGAAGACAAGGATATATCATCGTTTTCATTCTGTTTCATATTTTCTTTTCAGATGCCCAGATACAAGAGGACTGAATTCGACGAAGAAGAAACCAGCAGCATGGCGAGTATGGCCGTCGACGCCCCCATGGTCGTCAATCCAACAAGTGGGTTCTCCAGAACGGATGGCACTCAAGTTCGGTACTCTCCTGGTAGGAAACGCAATTTCTGGGAGCGGGCATCGCCTTTGGAGAAATTCCTCATGGTCCTCGCCCTCGTCCTCCTGTTACTTGTCATCATCCTGTCTGCTGTGCTGAACTCCTATTCCGGATCGCAGACCGTTAGAGTTGTCCACATATCCGCCGCCAACGGGTCAACGGTGAGCACTAATGGTAAGCATGAATGCAGTAAATCTCATTACTTACCATGAATTCTCATTACCAAATTATCAGCTTTTCCGGAAATCAAGTCACGATACATTGGAGTAGAATGAATACCAAATTGGGACAAGGAGTGATAAATCACGATTGTCCTAGCTATAATCTGGGATAGACTATTCATTATAGGGTTAGGGCAGGGGTAGGCAGATTTTTCCAGGGTACGGGCTACTTCTAATTTTTTCAATGTGTTGCGGTCCACCCAGTGACATAGGAGTGGTGAGCTTAAAAAAAAGATCTGCAATATTTATTACAACTTAATAACAAATACAGAATATGTACTTATCTACATAACTACAAGCATAATAATAATAGCCACAAATATGATAATATCAAATGATGCATTTAGTATCAAACAATTATACATTTACAAAATATATTTAAAAAAAACAAATCGTTTTCATCTAAAGTTAGTTCTAGTAGTTATAGTAAGCCGAAACTTAGTATGCTTATACTGTCCGCCAATCTTGAATATCTCGGTATATAATTACTAATTGCTAATCTTGAACTGTATTTTAAGTGGTCGCCTGTGAGACGGGCACGATATGTTGTCTTACTTACGTTGAAAATGCAGATTCACACAGGTAGGTAGAGCCAAAAAACGATTTTAAATAGTATGCAATTTTTTTTTAATTAGCTTACTTTATTTCGTCCATCAGATTTCAAAGGTTATTCTTAAGTTCTGAACTACGTGCTTTTAAGATTTGAAGGAGAAAAACTTCCCTCAAGAGATAAAGAGAATATATCATTTATATTTTCAGTTATTTCTCCCACATCAACATTGACAAATGGGTAACACATGAATGTACCAATTGGTTTCTTTTTGTAAGCGCGTCTTAGATCTTAGTAAAGACGATCCCCCCCCCAATGTCTTGGTGGTCTACCGGTCGATCTAATCGATTTAATGCCCATTTCTGGGTTAGGTGATACCATATCAACCAGATAATTTGTATTAAATATACAAGACAGATGCAGAGTAAAAATAGCAGATACTCCGTTTAAACTTTTGAATTCAATGATACTGATTGGTAATCTCCTCAACCTCATTCGTTTTTAATAGGGTGATATTATATCCCTCTGATACAAAATATTAGATCAGTATAACCTAGTTCACTGTCCTACCCCGGTGACGCTATTAGCATGTTATTTTTCGTTGTACATATATCATCCCATCTATTTCTGTCCCTTTTCCCCATATAATGGTGCATGTACCACTAAAAAATCGCTTCTCTCCGCTTCCGAATCTTCTTCTAAAGAATCCGTCATTATATACCGCTTGAGAATATGCTCTGTATTAAGTGTATCAACATAGCCTTTCCTTTAATTTTCTCACTCACTCGTCAATCATTATAAATTTCAAGGTCACCGATACTTCGTCATCAATATCTCACTCGAAGATACGAAAATTCCCAATTTGGAATGATATTCGTATCAATATCAGCTACTAGTCTCGTCGGCGCAAGTGCGAGAACCGACACCCACTGAGTATCTGGTTTCATCCCGACTTTCTTTCTTTCGCCACAGAATATCCCTGAACTTGGAATCTCTAGGATTCCCTGTCGGTTGAAAGGATATACGTGGGAGTATTTATTAAGACAAAAGAAATACGCATAAAAAGACATAAAATAGGTTTCATCCCGACTGTAAAAAAGTCGGTTATCAGCAGTATCACTTGCCAAAAGCGGCAGAAACAATCGAGTATCAGTATTAACCTTCTGACTGACTGACGCCGAACTCTAGTTCATTATTAGTATCGACCACTATTCCCCAATAGCAGAAAGATATTATACAATATTATATGATATTAATAAAAAATAGGTATTAAACATGTTTAAAAACTTAATACTAATTCTTATGATGTTACCAATTGATATAAAATATATAATATATAAAAAGTTTAACATTTTAAGCAAATTTAGTCATATAACAACTTTTAAAGTTATAACTCGAACTATAGAGAGATGAATCTTTTTTCATAGAGATTCCTTCATTTAGAAAACTTATTATATGTGTACCAAAATATCTTTAAAAAATCTTTCTATTTCAATAGACCACGTTTTTATTTATTTATTTATTTTATTTTATTTTTTACTTACTTACTTATTTTACTCTGATTGTTCTTGTAGAGCGCTTAAGAGAAAGTATTCTCTAAAATTGAATTTAAAAGCACAAGTGTTCGTTCATAAATTGTGGGATTACATTTGCAGTGGGATTACATTTGGTGCATTAACCTAGTTCATTTAAAAGAAATAATAATAAATGACAAATGCGCTGTTGGAACTAATTTGTTGATTTTTTTTAATAATGGTCGATCAGTGTCCACAGTCCCAACGAAATTCTGGACTCGTATTCAAACGTAAATAAAGATTGTAGCAGTTGCATTACATTTATCTTCTCTTTTGGATACTAGATGGCGATGCCTGATTGGGCCATCCCATATGTCATCCCATAGTGCATTGCGATTGTAATGAGAAGGAGATGTGACGTTGAACTGTGAAGCGTGCGCGTGAATGTCTTGTCTTTGTGTTTGTTTAAGTGTGTGAATGTGATTATTAAAGAAATGTTTCCAACAACATTCGTCCTGTTGCTTCCTGCACAGATCATAATAATCCACATACCACCACAAGATATTTTTTTCTTTTTATTCCTACAGCTACAGAGTATTGCGTCACTCCAGCTTGCGTAACTGTTGCTGCGGCTATACTTAATGCCATGGATCAGTCCGTGAACCCTTGCACAGACTTCTACCAGTATTCGTGTGGAGGATGGGTCAAATCCAATCCTCTTCCGGATGGAAAGTCAATCTGGGGAACATTCGGGAAGCTTTGGCAAGAAAATCAAATAATTATGAAGAATGTATTAGGTAGGTATTCTTTAAAAATAGTCTTGAAGAAAATTTTATAAATTAATCTTTGTAACTTTAGAATCAGGGTTTCGACTTCCTTTTTCAAATCAAAATAGGGAATTATAATTGAAAATTAATTCCCAAAATCCACAATAATGATGAAAGATAAAACAACAAATACACTGTAAAAACTCTATCCAAATTTGATTAAATTCACATCAATGCAATGAACTTGGCATTGCCAAGGAGCTGAAGAGCGAAAATCATGAACAATGTTGCTATTAGAGAATCTAATTTAATCTTTTTATCAACTCTGTCAGTGTCTGTACTAATTATATGGATAATACTTTTTGCTAGCCCCTTTCCACAATCTTCAAACTTTCCACAAATTTATGGTAGGTGCTGATGTATGTTAAATCTACGATCTAAGTGGTAGGTGCTGGTTCGATTCTTAGTTCCTAAAAATATTGAAAATGTCTTTGCTTTGTTGGCGTTATTGTGGCGTTGGCGTTTGTCTGCATTATTCATACTAAAGATGGTTGTAACTGCCTTTTTCTGCAGTCTTCAGTCTGGTTTTCCATCTGAGGAAGGTACTAATTTTAATTTGAAGTTTGATTTTTTCAAATATAAACTATTCATATGAGCGTAATGCGCTTTAAGAATGCTATCCATAATGAACTACGATGATTGTTGGTAGGTAAAATCTAGAAAAATTTTGCCCTCGATATTTGGGGATATCGGTTCAAAACTATGAAAGCCATTCGTAGTAGATTTCGAATTGTATTTTTAGAATAAATTTTTGAATAGAAATTCTTTTTAAAAAAATATTCGAAATTACGCATGATTTTAAAAAGAGATTAATTAAATAATTGAAAATTAATGAATTTTATAATTTACAAATGAATTTATTTCAATGTTTATGCAAATATTTTAAATATTTTATAATAATTAGATAGTAAAATTTTGTCCTCGATATCTGGTGATATCGGTTCAAAACTAAGAAAGCCATTCCTAGCATATTTCGGGTTGTTTCTGTAAAATAGACCAAATATTTGTTTCAAAAATATTCAAAATTACGTGTGATTTTTAAAAATAAGATTAACTAAATAATTGACATTTAACAAATTTTATAATATACAAATAAATTTATTACAATGTTTATGCAAATATTTTAAATATTTTATAAGTAGATGAAAAAATTCAGTGATTAGCATATTCATCATCATAAAATGCATGTTTTTTTAAAAAAAAGCCTTAATATTTGTGATAAATGTGTATAGATAAATTAAAATATATATTATAAACTTTCTCAATGGTGAAGAAATGCAGATTTCTTTTTGAAAAAATAACTTTGTTTTTACATAATTTTATGCTAATTTCTTCAGTTTTGGATGAGAAACAAATAAAAAGGTAAATCTTGAAGCTTGTCAAAACATTTTTATAAGAATTTTGCATTAGTTTTATTTTGTTTATGTCTTTCTGCTTATACATCCGATTACAATTTCTATAAAAATCACTTCATTTTCTAAATGGTATTTCAGTTTAATTATTTTTTCTAAAATTATTTTGGATTCAGGAAAATATAACACACAGCAACAAATACTTGCAAACATTTCCCTTGAAATTCTGAGAAATTCCCAAATATCTTCACGTTATATTTGGAATCGTGTGATATTCACAGACAAGAAAGATGCTTATAAATTCCAGTTTATATGAGATACGTTTGAAAAAAAAAATCTTTTACATTTCAAAATATAGAAGATCTTTTTCCATCGAAAAGATGGGAAATATCATTTCTTGGACAATATTTCATGAAATATTTTTAGAACCAAAATTCTCGAAGGATCAAGATACATACCATTTTAAAATGTAGAATTCACCATTACGTGGGCGAATTTCTAAATTCCCTGGCTTATTTCGCAAAGATGAAATAGCTTTGAAATAAAATTCTTAAAAAATGAAAGAAAGAAAAGTGATTTTAAACTATTTTTTTTTCTGTTTTGTGGAAAAGAAGATTTGGAATTTTTTAAGAGAAATATCCGAAAATGTTATTGGATAGAAATTTATACATAATAAATAAATTTATCTCTAATTTATTTATTATGTACAAACGTATCTCTAATTTATTTATTTATTTATTTTCTCTCTGAACAAAAAAACTTTCCTTTGAGAACTATAATGTAATCCCGGAAGGAATGTTTTTCAACCAATCTGTTTCTTGCAACGTTTTAAGCAACAATTACTAAAAAATGTTAGAAAATAATTCTTTAATTAAGAATTTTAACTGTTCCATGGTGATTCTTTTCTTTTCTTTCTTTTTTTTTCTTTTCTTTACTTTCTTTCTTTTCTTTTCTTTTTTTTTTCTTTCTTCCTTTTTTTTGCAAAATATTTTTTCCAGAAGGATAGAAGGATAATTCTAGGATTTAAAATGATATTAATAGGACCTAAATGACGCTTTCAAAGAACAAAAACAAATTCATTTACAAAATAAAGTGAAATAAAATAAATAATTTGCACAAATAATGATTCATTGTTAGTAATTAATGACATGTGAAAGAGCTGGACGTATTTATATTTAAAACTAATTATGAGTTATTACACGAGATGCTCATAGTAGCTTTCAACTCAAAGTTGACATTACCGGTGAATAATTATTTTTTCAACTGAGCCGGAACTTCCCGTCAGTCGCCTCCCAATATAAAGAAGGAAATTAGAAGAGAGATAACTATGTAGTGGCATGATAAATGGATAATGTCGTGAAAAGACACATAGCATATAAATTCATACTGGAACTAAAACTTATGGAAAGAATATTTCTCCCGATGATAGTGTAAATTATATCGGGACATGGAAGATTTTCTGAATACTTCTATAGATTCGGAAGGAAGCAAGACAACAAATGTATATGCGGGGAAGCAGGCTCAGACCAGCACTACGTGACAGAATGTCTCGAACTCAATGAAATTAGAGGCATATGATTTTAATAAAATATTATAATACCCTGAATATTTAAAAACATTAAAAATATGGCGGTAAAGATTTCTAGTCTTTTACTTAGAGTGGGAAGATTTTTTAACTTTTATTGGTCGCTGTCCTTTTATGCAAAAGGTAGATAGTTAATGAGCATAACAACCAGTCACAATAATCCCTGTTTATATGGCTTAGTTCTGTGCTAAAGAGGTGACTGACTGTAAATAAAAAAAGCCCATTGCGACTCCAATTGTCAAATGGAAATCAAGTCTTGATATTAATTCTAATAAACATAAGAGAAATATGAAAATTTCCTAGAGATTTCCAAATAAATAGGTTTAGTTTAGCTTAATTTCTATGAATGCTACGTTTTGAAATGATATGAGGGATAATTTGGGATGGACTATGCTTGGATAACGAGGACGACATCTTAAACGGCGCTTCGCTCTCCAAGCTTTCATGCAAGTTAGAAGACGTTTGAGTACTGATGGCATAATTAACATGCGTCAGACTAATATGCCCGACGATTCTTTGATGGAATTTCATCTGGACCCAGGATTTTATCGGTTCGAAAGTGATTACTAGACCACCGTGGCTTTAGGAGAGAGATGACTATGTGGCAGGGTAGATAATTAATGTCGAGCAAAGGACGCAAAACATATAAATTCATACGGGAACCAAAAAATTATAAAAATAATATTTCACTCGATGCTAGTGAAAGTTATATCTGAACGTGGAAGATTTCTTGAATACTCCTACAGATTCAGAAGGATGCAAGACAACATATGTATATACAGGGAAACAGGTTCAGTCCAGCACTACGTGACAGAATGTGTCCAACTCAAAGAAATTAGAGGAAGACTCTTTATGAATAGTAATTTTAACACAATATTACAAAACCCTGGAAATTCAATTCTGTTCTGGAAATGATGGAAAATATTTTTAGTCTTTTACTAACAGTTTGAAGATTCTTTGAACTTTTGTTGTTCGTTGTTTACAAATGCAAAAATTTGAATACTTAATAAGCATAACAGCCAGTCACAATAATCCATATTTAAATGGCTTAGTTCTGTGGTAATGGGGTGACTGTGGTAATGGGGTTTCAATGTCTCTGAATTTGTTATAATTTATTTAATTGAATGCTTGTGATTTTATTTGAGAATTATTTATTTTCAATGGGCGAATTATCTTGAAATTGTATTTTATTTTTTCCAGAGGATGAAAACTTTGATCTGAAGAGTGATGCGGAGAAGAAAGCCCGCATCTATTACCTGTCTTGCTTGGACAAGAATGAAACCGTCGACAAGCTGGGAGCTCAGCCAATGCTGGATCTGCTGAACAAGGTAAGGGAAAATTCCCAGAAAATAATAATTAAAAAAAAAACCGAATTCAAAATAATTTTAGTAAATGCAAAAAAATTTGAAAACGCATTAAAAATGGCAATTTCTATGTTATTATACATTTTGAAAAAAAAAAATGTTTCTGCTTACGGCACTTGTCATAGAAAGCCCCATGATGAAGTCAGCGATTTTTTAAGCTGATTTTTAGCGTCTCTTGTTTCAGTAGCGCCATCTAGTGCCAAGATTACGTCTTAACACTCATGTATCACAGCCCTTTTCACGGGGTGGACTTCAATCATTCACAGATCGTAATTTAGACCTGAATAAGAGAACGATCACCTGTGAGTCAATACCCCCAAAGTATTGTCTCTATTTGGAGGATTTTGAGGCTACGACAGATTTATATGTGCACCAGCCACCATGTACACGGAAAGCAAAAAAAATGTAATTGAGTGTAGCAATAGAACAAGCGAATAGTGCAAAACTTTATATTGTTATTTTCTTTTCTTCATGCTTGAAAATTTATTGACGCAATGATTGATATAAAGCATCAGTATATTTGTTACGTTACTGGACTGGTCGTTAATTTGTTTATAAGAAACAACATGAATGGTCTTGCAAAATATTTTCACCAATTCTCTGAAAAAGGCAAATCTCTGGGTTGGGTTTTTCTCCAACTGAATTAAACTAAAATTTGATACAGAAATACAATCGCACTCAAAAAGTCGCATACTAAATTTGATATGTTTAGGTAACTGCGTTTTTGAATTATCGCGTTTACGTTCTTCTGAAACTCCAGAGTTCCAGTTTTTTGACAATTAGAGTATTTTCTCTATATTTCGTATATGAGAAAATTTAAAAAAAAACTATCATACTCAGTAAATCTATCTTACAAGTGAATCTTTTCAATAAAAATTATTATAATTTTAATTTTTTGCTTCATATTAGACTAATATAGTGCTACTCACATTACTGTTTTATTTGTTGTAATTGTAAATCTTACAGTAAAAAAAAATACTATAAAGTGTATTTTCATGATTTCTTATTGATCATTGCTTGTGTTTTGTTAGAATTTATGATTAAATTAGTTAAAATTATAAAAAAAAATTACTAAACTTGTTTGAATTTGATTTAATAGATTTAGTAACATTTATAACTCAAAATTTTCTCTATGTTTTCAGATAAAATAAAAGGGAAAAAAAATTAAAATTTTGATACTATATATTTATTTCCACTTATATGCCTTTAGCAAAAAATCATTACCTTTTTTTCTATATAATCACTGCAGATTTTTAGAAAATACTGCTTAGCTTAAAATCATTCGTTACGTTTTGAAGCAAATTGATATATATTTTTACGTAGCATTCATGATTTTTTATTAATTTAAAAATTTATACTTATGCTTTTTTTATTAATTTATTTTAGATGTTATTTGGCGTTCAAAGATTCATTAAATTATGTCAGGAGATTTACTTTATAAAGGCCTTTTTTATGGCAAGAAACATTTCTTGCCAATTTCTTCTTTTGGTCTTACGAATCATTCTGTTAATCAGTTTTCTGTAGAAATCAGCAGGGGTATTCATTATCGACTTTCTCGAGTACTCTCACGCAGAGCTTGCAATTACTTGGGTTAGGATCCTTCGGCCCACCCATCTTTTTGAAAAATTGCCAAAAGGAATACTCGTGATTCGCGGGGACGTGATTTTTGAACGGCCTTCATTTGGTTTCTTACATATTTTAAATACTATTTTCAAAAATACAGGCATTCTTTCCAATAATCTAACTGATTCACATTTTGATACCTATATACAATTTTTGTGTAATGATTACATGCTTAATCTTATTCATATGAGTTTGTATTTTTGGTTTGTGATGCCCATATAACATAACACCGCTCCCTGCCCCTGCAATTATAACCTTAAGATTACTTAAGCAGCGTCGTGAACATAAAGTAAAAGACAAATCAAACCACTGAGGGTCATGATTTTTCTTGGTTCACGCCATCCTACGACTATCAAAATTTAATTGTTTAAAATAAAAATAAAAAATGAAGAAATATGATCAATGGGTACATAAGGCTGGACTGCTCTTCTATGTTACACAATTTGACAGAAATATATTGGTAACAAGAGCTCTGACCACATAAAATTACACAACTTTACATGACAAAAATAATGGACTGCAGTGGCCTGGAGGTATGTTCGCGTTTCGGAAGCGGAGGGTTTCAGGTTCGAGACCCGATTTCACTGCAGAACAGTCGTGTAAGCGAACCTCGTGCACGTTAAATACGTCGGGGCCAAACGTTCTCCCGCCGGTGTAGTGTGGAAGTTTGGAGATGGATGTGCCAGCTCAAATGTTGTCCTCGTCATCTGACCGCGTTTCAGAAAGTACGAGATCTGTCCCAAAATGGCCTTAGTGTTGCTTTAAAATCGGGACTGTAATGTTATTTTAAAATCGTTGTTGTAAATGTAAAATTGTCATATTCGCAGATGGACAAACATTATACCAAAGATGATTTTTTTCGAGTTCAGAGCATTTTAAATGTGGAGATCTCTCATAATCTAGAAATCATTTTTTTTAAATTTTTTTTTTACTTTCTCGTATATGAAAGTATAGAGAAAGTATCTCGTATAAAGAAAGCATAGTAATCATCAAAAAATTCGAATTCAAGATTTTAACGAATCCCCACGTTTCCGGTCGTCCTGAGTTCAAAAAATACATATCTGGAAAATGTCAGTTCGCCTGTCAGACTGTCTGTGATAAAGATAACTCAAAAACGCTTTGATCTAGATGCTTGAAATTTGATATACGATCGTTAGGCCAAATATTTAAACTTTTATCAAATTTTGTGCAAAATCTCTTCTGAGGAAGTCCGCCTGCCCGTCCGTTTGATATAGGTTAACATGATACCTACAAAACAACAATAGCTAGATAAACAAAATTCGATACACAGAATTAACATCTATAGTGTAAACATCAAATTTTCAGCCAAATTCAGCAGCGGGTTGATTGTCTGTCGGTCTATACGTTTAGGAACAAGTAAACTCGGTAGCTCAAAAACGCAATAACTTAAATATATCAAACTTGATATGGGATTTTTGAGATTACAAGTGTAGTTTTGTGTCAAAATGTTGTTCAGTCGGTTGGGAAAAACGCTTTAATGCTAATGTTAACCGCTTGCCAGTGTTCAAATCGCTAAAAAACTCGCCAAGGATGACACGATACATTCAGTAAAAATATTAATTTCACGCCAAAGGTTAGTATTTCACGACTATTGTACGCTAATGCTATGCAAAGTTTTCTCTGGAATAACACCTTTATGAGAGAGAATGCGAGAGTGTTTTTGGGAGACTACACCCGCATGTTTTGTATATTTTGCAAATGAGTAACAGATAAGCAACTCTTTAAGAAACTCCTTATCAGAAGTAATCTTTCGTTCTTTCAGATCGGAGGCTGGAATATCAGTGGGGACTTCAACATCAGCCAGTGGAACTTCCAGAGGACGCTCGAGATCCTCCACAACCAGTACAGCCGCGGGGGGCTTTTCTCTTGGGGTGTCGGTGAAGATGAGAGGAATTCTTCCAGAAACATTCTGCAGCTGGACCAGGGAGGATTGGGCTTACCCACCAGAGACTACTACCTCAACAAAAGCAAAGATGATGAAGTAAGAACACAGAAACGATCAATTATCATTCTTAATTAACAGCATACTTTTTTTAAAACTGTGCATAAATTTTCTAAAAATAATGGAAATTCGTGTTGTCCTTTCATCATTCAAATTAACTGACAAAGTGTTATAAATGAATTGATAAAAGATTTTAGTGATTTTTATATCACAGAATATGTATTAAAATTTTCTTGTAGAAGCAACTGTCTGAATAGCCTTTTGACCTACAAATTTATTTCGCATCCTAAAATAACACATACTTTTTTTTGAGGGGGGGTGAGAGGATTTAGTGTCATTTACTTCCATAGAAGAATGTAAATATCATATGATATTTAAGTGAGCCCAAGTGATTTATGCTTTTTTAATGAACTGCTATTTTAAGTTACAAATATAAATTTCAAAAATTATGCACATCGATATACGAGTTAGATACGTTTTTGTATGTGATCAATTTAAAACACTCATGAAACTGCAATTCCAGAAATATACTTAATAGTACTGTCATCCTTGGTAAGATGTATTTTTAAAATATGATCGTTTCTGATTGATTCCCGTTTTTTTATCATCATTCTATTCGAAAAATAATATTTATCTGACAAACTTTTTAATCGTGCTTTACAATTGATTATAAATATTGGAACCACTACTTCTATGAAATGCAAAATTGTTGACCTTCAAAAAAATAGAGAGAGAGAGTGCCCGCTCTAATCGTAGCCCAGTTGGTAACTTTTAAAACTATCATATACTTCTAACTGGAACAATGCTTCACATGGCATAAAAAATTAATAAAGTTTAGACTTTATATTGTTCGAATTAAAAAAAATTCTGAAAAAAAATTACAATGACTAAATTTTCTGTCTAAATGACAAGTCTTCCTGCCCTCTTAGTCTTATTTAATAAAAAAAATTATTGTTTTTATTAAATTTTCTTTTTTAATAAAAAAATAACGTTTTAATGAAAAGAAACTACTTTCTCCTATGCATAAAATTAAAAGGGCTACGGAGTTTTGAATCGCACTATTTTAGGCCAATCAATGGTCGGAATTATTTTGAGGAATTATTTTGCTTTGATCTACCTCGATGTGTTGTAAAATCATCTAAAATCCAATGCTTCGTAACTTGGTCAGTTTTGGTCGTAGGAAAGAAAAATTTTCTTTTGAATAAAATATTATTTTGTTAAAATTATTTTCTAGTCTCCTCTGGACATCAGTTGGTACGCCAAAATTATTGCTTATATTTAACTTCATTCGAATTGTTTAGATCAAATTTCATGCCCATGATTCCATCAGAATGTCAGACATTAAGGTATCCAACTAGATTCGGAGAGGACTTTTTTTAAAAAGAATCCAATCATTTTAATGTTTATATGATGCTTTTTTTATTAATAAGGATAAAATGATGAATAAAGATGAAATAATTTAAATATATATGTAGCTTTTGAAGAAAACGCTTATTTTTTTTGTAAATTCTAGCATTTCTTTATAAAAATTAGGATTTTTCTAGAGAAAAAAAAATTGTGACAGTTTTTATTTTTCTTTGTAAAATTACATGTGTTATATATCTTATAATATTACTAACTATTATTTGAGAATTATATTCAAAAATAAAATTTTTGTGTGTAATATATGAAATTATCTATGAAATTGTGGAATTGTTTTCAACAATATTTACACTAAGCTATCACAAATCCACTTCTAGAGCATTCACCAAAATATCCATACTTCATCATAAATTTCAATCGAGCAGTAATTATAAATTTCATTAAAATGATTATTTTTTGAGATATGGTGATATTCGTATAGTAGAATTATGAAAAAATTCATTCTTCAGAAAAGGTATTTAAAGTGTTTAAATGCTTATAAATAATCTGACTTACATGTCAATAATTTGCTATAACTTGGCTTCAAATTGACATAGAGACAAAATCAAGATATCATTTGAAACAAAAAAGTACCAATTTTTTGAAACTCCAAATAATAAAATTAAAATGCATGAATTTCATCCAAACTCATGTTTTTAACCTATTTGGATGCCTTAAAGCCTTGTTGTTTTAATAGTCTAAGATATTGTTACGAAATTTTTACCGCCGGGGTTCGTTTGGATAGTGGAAGTGATATGGTGTAAAGAAAGCTTAATCAGCAGGCAGAAGTAGAATAAAAACAACGACGTTTATTTTCACGAAGACACACAGGACAGCACAAAAACGACAACTATATACACCACAGAAGACAATTATCTTCAACCGAGACGTGTAGCATACAACCAGAATCTACTGCAGACAGTAGCGCACAGCTCAGTTCAGCACTAGCGTGACTCCGTCGCTTGCGACTACTCTGTCTTCGACTTCTCTGACTCGGACTCCGCTGCTCTCGAACTCCCCTGTCGTCTACCTTCCTCTGGCAGCTGCAGCTGCTTCCTTTTATAGGTCTCGGGAGGCGGGGCTAGAATCCTCTCAATCAATCAGGAACGTTCGAGACGTATCTCGGTTCCTACTGGGCGGATCGGGAAAATTCTCGAAGTTTCGGGTATTATCTATTTTGGCGCCAAAGTCACCAAATTTGTCGCCAAGTCGCCAAATGGTCGCCAAGTTTGTCGCCAAGTTCTGGGACCTCCGACGCACACCTGGACTCCGTCCCATTCAGATGACTGTAAAACTTTCTCTCTGTTGATGGAACAAACTATGCTGGGAAGCCGAATTGCAGGTTTGTAACAATATGTTCTGTTCACTGTGTATATGAAGTTTTCTAATGGAGACCAGTTCTATGACATCATAGTGCTCTTATGTCCGGTTCATCTATAATCTATCCCCCCCCCCATTGATTAATCTTTGTAGGGTCCATCAATTCCCTGGACACTTACCATACTCCAGTTTGGCGGATCTTAAAGATTCTGCTGGATTTTAATCGAAACATTTGAGATTCAAATTGTAGCTGCTAAATTTCTTTAAAAGTGTCTCATTTTAAATGTTGCTTTTATTAAAATTGAAATAATTCTGAAATTATTGGATTAAAAGTACGAAAAAAAATATGCAAATCAAAATGTGAATCACTTAGATATTTTCTTTTGATCTCAGACGCGATCCTTGATCTCTTTCCAAAACGGTCCCAGATTCCGCAGATTCTTATTTGCCCTCGACAGCTGTTCGTTATTTACGTTTGAGATGAACACAATAACACTGTTCTTTCTTTTTTTACCTCCTCTCTTCCAGGTCCTGACTGCTTATTTGAATTACATGACGAAGGTTGGAGTGCTGCTCGGGGGTGAGGAAAATTCCACGAGGACCCAGATGGAAGATGTTATAGATTTTGAGACAAAACTGGCAAATGTGAGTAGAGTTGTTTTGTTATACAAAAACAATTGTTTGCTGAAAGTGCGGTGTTCGAAGAGCTGGCTTTGAATTCTAATCAGACATTGTGTTTGGTTGTCTAGCTTAAAAATAATATTCGTGAGAATCACTAAAAATTTTTTAAGCACCTTCATTTAGAATGATTTGTTTCTTGCTTGTTAAGATGGAATTTTCTAATAGTTTTGCCATTCAGCTGCTGGTGCGCTGGTGATATGAAATTTTGCACATTTGTAGTTTAGTTTAGCTATGTTAAAGTTCCGTTTTAAAATAACACTAGGGCTATTTTGGGACGGACCTCGTAATTTTGAACCGTGGTCAAATGGCGCGTCACTTACACGACGTTTCTAGGGTGGAATCGAGTCTGGAATCTGAGACACTCCGGTTATGAAGTCGAGACCTCACTACCAGCCCACCCCAGCCCCCTGCACATTTGTAATGCAATTTAATATTTTCAGAATTTAATTATCAATTAATCGAAATAACTTTTAATTTTGTTCCAACGGCACAACCAGATAGTGAATTTCAGAAACAATAAAGCTCAAAAGTAAAAAGCAGAAAAAAAAAATTAAGTATGCTAATACAATAAAAGAGCGTTTTTAAAAATTGTTTCTAATTATATTTTAGCATATAAATAGCATCTGTAGTTAATTACCTTTTAATGTAGTTACTCTAACATTGCAAAATTAAGGTTAATTTGAGAAGAACTTCATTAGAACTATGAATAGATGAAGAGGACAACACCTTAACAGGTTACTCTCTCTTCAAAATACAACAGCGGGAAGGCATATCACCCTTTTTGCAATATTACATTAGAATCCAACAAAATCAAGACTTATCATTCGTCATTAGGGTAAGAAGAAATAACTTTTCAAGTATCATCTGAATTATTTTAATAAAATATAAGGAAATGTTTTTTCTTTTTGAATATGAACATAGTCCTCATTTCCCATCTGAGCGGATGGACATCGGTTATTCTATTATCGCGCTATTTATTCTTGTTTTCACTCATTTGCAATAAATGTATCATGCACAGGTAGGTACTCTCCACAGGGTGATTACAGATAGCAAAGATTAGCTTCCCAAAGGAAAGAGTATTTTAATACTATTGGTTCAACAGTCCTGTACACATAGGGAAGCTACAATAAACTGAATAAAAAATAAGTACACACACTTTCCTTAGAGCAGTGAAAAATAGATTTCTAAAAATTTAATTCCGTAAGAATAAGGCATAAAATTTTTCTATTTACTCTCATTACTCTTTAAAGACGATAGTTTTCAAGAATAAAAATTCAATAATTGTTTTCACTATAGTAAAAAAAAAAAAAAAAAAAAAAAAAAAAAAAAAAAACCGAGATAAAAAGAGTGGGAAAAAATACATATTATTTGAAATGATAATTTCAACCTTTTAAAAATATTTAAGTGATTTTTATAAAGAAATAATAGCTATTCCCTTCCGCTTTTCTTTACTCGCCACAATTTACATTAACTTTCATATCCTCGTCGAATAAAGATATTTTCCATCTCTTGTCTATCCATTATCGATAAGTGCCTCAATTACTCATTTATGAATTAATCAAGTTCTATTAGCCCAGTCTAGACTGGACATGACACAAACAGCCGTTGCATTGTTGCGTCGCTCCTTTGTTCCGAAAATAAGGACCACGACGCCAGAGCCTGATCTTCTACTTCGTCATAAAGCATTTAATTGCTGCATTTTACGGTTAAAGCGACGTAAATGTCCCGACTGTTATAAAGTCGTAAAATATTCAATCACTGTAATTGATTCTTCAAAATTTGAGTACTGCACTGTAGCAATTTTACTTGAGGAGGTGAACTCTCAAACGCGTGAAACCTTTGTTTCAGACGAGTGTTTTTGGAGAAGGAGTTCTTTTCTATGTTGATGGATATCCTTTTGAGAAATTTTAAATGACAGCAGAATCTCACTTAACAAGCATAATTTGTTCCTGAATCTTTATAATGCGAAACATTCGTTCAACAAAACAATTTTTTTCCCATAGGAATCCAAGTAAAATGAAACAATGCCTATTATTCCGAAAAAAAAATTATTCAATTAAATTTATAGCAATGCAAATTATTATTTATAACGCAAATTTTTATAGAAGAAAATTATCTAAAGACGTTTGACTCTGGTTACGTTTCCAAACTTGCCGAAAATGCGGCCTTACATTATTGTTAAATTAATTTGTTACGTGCACAGCCGTTGCCTTATCAGGGTGATATTTCTCAACGTATGATGTGATAATTTCCCAAGTTTCCAATATATCCCTTTTTTTCACTGGAAAGTTTATGCATTGTTGAACCCATTACTTTCTCCTCTTTTGACCAAATCTCCTCCTCAGCCTTTTGCTGTGACACAGAATGCAGATTCATAAGTTCTTCGGTAGTTATGGCTATGTTGTTTTAACAACCCATCAATGTCGTTGCGATCCATCTTTAGTTGCATAATTTTGGCTTCACAATTTCGAATATCGTCGCATATAAGACACATTATCACTGATTATATTTTTACATATAAAATAGAGGCGCTTGCTCAAAATCCTCAGATGCGCGTTCGAAACGGTATACCGCCAAAATTTCTTTCATGTGGAGGTCCTCTTCAAACAAGTCCTCCAGCCAATATGGGAAGACAAACCAATCCAACAATTGATGTCACGGCGTGTCCTTGCTTCTCATTCCGCGAAACATTGCTCGTTAAAGGAGCCAACTTTTCCATTTTGTTTTGCTTAGTAAGCGAAGTTTGACTATATCATTCTTTTTTTTTTGCGTACCCTAGTTCTTAGTTTACTAAAACTATATTAATTTTTATTTATCGATAAAAACACCGGAACAAAACATTAATATAAAATCTGAGAAATATAGCTTTATGTAAACTGATTTATTTTTATTTACTTTCCTTTTCTCACATACGAAGTATAAAAAAAGGAAGTACTCCAATCGTCAAAGAATTGCACCTCAAGACTTTGATCAATTTACACATTTCAGAATTCTTTTAATTCAAAAAATACATTTTTATAATCGTGTCTGTCCGTCCTACTTGTCCATACGTCAATGCGTAGATGAACATGATTATTCCGTGACAAAATACAGTGTCTCACAAAAGTGAAGGGACACCTGTGCTTTACAAAAGGAAACTTTAATAAAATAAATAAATAAACATGTACAAAAAATTTTTGGGTGTGTTTCATATTTAAAGTTAGTAACAATTATTACATAACATATATTTTTTCAAAATATTAAAATAATAATTTAATAAAAATACAATTGTTTAGAACGGAGCAAAAAATGGCTCACATAATTGATGGGACACTTACTTTTCCATCAAATATTTATCCAAAAGTTTTACTTTTTAAACATGATTTAATCTTCATGGGATGGATTCGACTAATCTTTTTGCGATTTCTGGAGTGATTTTACCCCATTCTTCTTGAAGCACCGATTTTAATTGTTGTTTTGAAGAAATGGTGTGTTTGAGAATTCTTGATTCCAATTCTTGCCAAATATTCTCTATGAGATTTAAGTCTGGAGATTGTGGTGGTGTTTTTATTATTTCAGGACAGTTATACAGCAGCCAGAGTCTAACGTTCAAAGCAGTGTGCTTGGGGTCATTGTCCTGGTAGAATTTAAAATCGTTATGAAGGTTCACTTTTCGTGCTGAAGATTTCAAATTTTGCTTTAAAATGTCAATATACTTGTACTGATTCATTATACTGTCAATAAAAACAATATTACAAATTCCAGCGGACGACATACACCCCCATACCATAACTCCTCCTCCACCATGTTTTACTGTTGGAACCAAGTTCTGTTTGCGAAATTCTTCCCTGGGTTTTCTCCACACCAAGATTCTACAGTCAGAACCAAATATGTTAAAATTACTCTCATCAGCAAATATAACTTTATTCCAGTAATCAGAATTCTTATTTATGTTGGATTTTGCGAAAGCTAGTCTGAGTTTTCTATTCTTTTCACTTACGAAGAATTTTTCCCTGGCTACTCTACCGTGATATCCAGCAGATCGAATTACCCTTCTAATAGTCTCAGGATTAACAATTATTCCATATAATGCTTGTAAATCAGCAGCAACTTTAGGAGCATTCTTTCTTGGATTTTTTTTTAAATATTTCGAACGATAATTCGCTTTATTCCATTGCATAGCTTTGATGGTCGGCCAGGTCTTCTTTTATCCTGAATAATATGATTCTTTTTATATCGTTTAATGATATTGAAAACTGTTGAATGACTCAAGTTAACTGTTTCAGCAGTTTTTCTAATAGATTTTCCACGTTCAATATGCAAATTAATAACTAGTTTTTGAATTTCAGGCGAAGTTTCTTTTCATTTAGCATTCATGGCTGCACAGAGCTAAAAAACACAAAAATTCCAAAACAAACTGGAGAGAAATACTGCAGACGATTTTATAAATTATTGCCAATTGCTTTTGAGTAAAAATAAAACCACCAAAAATATTTTTATTGCTTATTTCAGACGATTTTTGTTGCATATCTAATGGTGTCCCATCACTTATGTGAGCTATTTTTTGCTCCGTTCTAAACAATTATATTTTTATTAAATTAATATTTTTATATTTTGACAAAATGTATGTTATGTAATAATTGTTACTAAATTTAAGTATGAAACACACCCACAAAAAATTTTTACATGTTTATTTATTTATTTTATTACAGTTTCCTTTTGTAAAGCACAAGTGTCCCATCACTTTTGTGAAACACTGTATTTCCATTAGCAATCGGATTTCGAACAATCTGTTGATTGTGACGAGATTCTATTCCAAAATTAGAATTTCATTAAATTCTTCTATATGGGGAATCTATAATCAGAATCAACCATATTATAGAAAACTTTGGTTATATTATAAAACCAGCTGTAATATGAGATAATCGGTAGAAAATACTTCCAAATTTTAAAATCCTTCTGTTTATTTACAAAGATTCCACACATATTTTGTTTGATCTATATTTGCTCCAAAATTACATAATTAATATTCGCATGTAAAGTTAAAATTTTTTTTTTTTAATTTAGAATTTTAAAAATATCTTCATTTACTTTCAAAGCGTTTAACAAAAAGAAATCATCAAATTTCATGCGAATAGAATTTTTGTAATTTAGAAAATATTTTCAAGAGTATATGAAAGAGTATTTCAAGAGTATGCAAATAATCAACTGATTGGATAGAAAACCTTTCTTCTGTCATCCCAGAATCCCAGTTTTTCTAAACTGATTGGATAGCAGACGATTCTTCTGTCATCCCATAATTCCTCAGTAATTCTAAAAGTTATTTTATCTACCATTATTTTTGTTTTGTTTTTCTCTCTTGGGCTTGCGTTACTTTAGCTGAATGCTCCAAATCAAAAACTATTTATAAATTATAATCTTTTTATAAAACTATTTCCAAAGCAAAATCTATTTATAAATAAGCAATCCGTTATCTTGCTTAATTCAGCGTGTTAATATTAATGAGCATTAAAGTACCATATCTCACAGAAAGTAAGACTGATTATATTACTATAGATTATATTGTTTTGATTTTTTCATTTTATTATTAGTTTCTTAGCGATCAGTTTGCTCGCCAGTAATAATGAATCTCATATGTATAATATGGTACTGATGAATCCTTTTAGCATCTATTTTTAAACTTAAAATCGTGAGACTTTTAAAACGTGTTATTAGAACTATCTTACATTTATTCTGTCCATTGTTTAAATGAACGTTCGTAATAGATTCATGTCCAATCACATAATTATCAGCGTCACATAGCGTTTTAAATACACCTTGTAGCTGCCAATTTTATTTCTTCGTGCAAAATATAGAATTGATTTCGAAGTTAAAATGATGAGATATTCATTATGATTTTCACTATTTTTTCATTCTAAAGTTAAATTTGAATTATAAGCGAAATTATTCAATTTTTTTTAGAAACAAAAGTATGCTTTACACTAAAATAAATAAAAAATAAGCTGGATAAAATATACTGTCAAAAATAAGCTAAAAAAATACAAATAAGCTAAAAATAAGCTAATAAATAAGGCAAAAAAAGCAAAAATACAAATAAGGCAAAAATAAGCTAAAAAATACTGGCAAAATAAGCTGAATTTTCATTCTTTATCATCAACGGTGAGAATGAAATATTAATAGCAACAATGAAAAATATTTGAGTTTTGCTTCAACAATAAAATATTTTGTTGTAAAATATGCTTAAAATATTTTTTAATTAATTAAAAATAGAAAAAAATTTTATGACAAAAAATTTGTATTTCTGAAAAGATTTTTTTTAAATTAAAAAAAAATTAAATATTTTTTGTATTGCAATATTTTTGGAGACCATAGTGGAAAAACGTCAAAATTTCACCAAATTTTTAATTAATGGTAATTTTAAAAAAAAATCGCTCCGAAATGCATATTTCTACATCTTAAAATATATAGGTGCCAAATTTGAAAACTCTAGGTCAAATGGTCTGGTCTATAGAGCGCTAAAACCCACACACAAACGGACACATTCATCTTTATTAGTAGTAGAATTTTAAAAAATCAAAAGTATTAAATGTGTTTGAGATTGGTTATCCTGGATGCAGGTCTACTTTAGTTTACTAATATGTGAAACGAATTACGAAATTTACATTGCTTCATTAAACTCTTTCTGTAGAAAAGAAAAGTAATTTTCAATGTCTTGTACAAATTGATACCTTCCTTAGATCACCATTCCATCGGAGGAGAGACGAGATGATGAAGAATTGTATCACAAGAAGACTATCAGCGAACTGCGGGAGCTGGCCCCCGTCATCGATTGGACGCAGTACTTCAATTCCGCTTTCAAACAGGTGGATCGCGAAATATCCAACTCCCAAGAAATAATCATTTATGCTCCAGAGTTTATCAGGAAGATGTCAGAATTGGTTACTCAATATCTCTCAACCCCTGAAGGAAAAATGTGAGTTTTATCTTCCCTGATGGTTCGTGCACAATTATTTCGTTTTATACTAGTGCCATAAGACTTAATTAATGCTTTGCATTTTATTTATAGACCATTTTTACTACTGTGATAAAAAAAAAGTAACCAAAATGATGGCATAAAATAAAAAATATCAACTTCTGGGTCAAAAGTCATTGTATCTCCTTCAAAGTAATTTCCTTCCATTGCTAAGCATTTCTGCCAACATTTATCCAATAATCAAACATGCCCTATAGTCTTTTTTATCTAGCTCCTCAAGAGTTCCTACTGAATTTTCTTTTAAATCTAATTAATGGACTTAAATCGATGAAGGGCAACCTTCAACTGTGGAAAGTCACATGGTGCGATATCAGGTGAATACGGAGTTTATGAAATTTTTTATGATTTTTTAATCAAGATTCCACGTATAATAATGATACTAAAAAGATGCATTATCATTTTGCAAAGACCATTAATTATTGCTCCATAGCTGCTTTTTTTTTGACGTTTTCCATTTAGGGATTTGTTTAATAACATCTCTAATTGTTAAAAGATGATCACCAAGTGCCAATTCTCTGATATAATCGACATATTAATGATAAGACGAAGTGAATAGTCATCCAAAGTGTGATTCATTTATGATAAATTCCCTATCTTTAAACATTTTATTTCACTCAAACTTTTGTTTTTGATAAGAAGTTGTCTTTAACCCTTAGTAGCCTGATTTACGAAAGTGATTTATTTTTAATATTACTGTGTTTGCTTGAGGGTCTAGATGAAGGGAAAAATAGCCAAAGAATTAGAAGGTAGGTTTTATGTAGGGCGGAATGCCTGAAGTATCAAAATTGATACTCACAAAAATAGCACTAGTTTCTTCAAATAAAACATGCACTCGCAAAAAATAATTATATCATAGCGAAAATAATATATTCACTTACCTCAAAAGTATTTATATTGTTACGAAATTTCCTTGCCGGGGTTCGTTTGGATAGTGGAAGTTATATGGTGTGGAGAACGCTCAATAATCAGACGGCAATGGAAAAAGAAATAACGACGTTTATTTACACGAAGACACACAGGACAGCACAAAGCGACAACTATATACAACACAGAAGACGATTATCTTCACCCGAGACGTGTAGCATACAACAGCATACACAGCAGCATACAACCAGAATCTACTGCAGACAGTAGCGCACAGCTCAGTTCAGCACTAGCTTGCCTCAGTGGCTTCCGACTCCTCCGTCTTCTACTTCTCTGGCTCGGATTACTGACTTCCTTCGCTGCTCTCGAACTCGGACTTCGGGCTCCTCTGTCTTCGCCTTCGGACTACTCCGTCGTCTCTCCTTGTCCGACTACTGGCTTCGTCGTCTCTCTTGGCAGCGGCGGTCGCTTCCTTTTATAGGTCTCAGGAGGCGGGGCTAGAAGCCTCTCAACCAATCAGGAACGTTCGAGGCGTATCTCGGTTCCTACTGGACGGATCGGGAAAATTCTCGAAGTTTCGGGTATTATCTATTTTGGCGCCAAAGTCGCCAAATGGTCGCCAAGTTTGTCGCCAAGCTCAGGGACCCCCGACGCGCTAGTCCCATTCAGATGACTGTAAAACTTTCTTTCCAATGATGGAACAAACTATGCTGGGAAGCCGAATTGCAGGTTTGTAACAATATTCTTCAGAAAAAGAAAATATATCAAATTTGTATTCAACAAAACTTTTAGTAAAATGTGTTTACTTGTTCACTTCGCCGCGCAAGTAATATGTCATAGATAAAATAAAACAATAATGACATTTGATTTTTTTTTAAATTTCGTTGGAAAGAATATTATACAACAGTAAAATACGTACAGCCAACCTATAAAAAAAAACTAATAGTAATGTAAACATTCGGTTTAAAAGATTGGTATCAAAATTGATACTCTAGGACATTAAGGGTTAAAGACTTTTCACATTTCAAATATTTTCGCCGGAAGAATTACTTTGTGCAAACACATTTTAATGCATATGCTTTACTCCATTATTTATACAAGCGATAAAATTAAAAACTGTAACTTATTAAAAACAAATTTATTTTCCGATGATAAAATGAAATAAATACCAGACTATTGCTAGATGTTTAAAGGAGTCGTAAAAATGTTCTATAAAATTTTGAAATTTATACCTAGTATAAATGCAAATGCATAGATTTTCAAATGAAGCATTCGGAATACTTTTATCGCAGTAATAAATATTTAATGCATGTATTGTTATTCTTTTTCATAAGGTTATACAATTTATGTTTTTATGTCACTCCTTAGATGAACGTGCTTTTTACGTAGTCATTAATGATTAGTGACCATTAAATATGAATATATTTTATGTGCTATTAAATGCGAATATTATATTGGAAAGCTTCAGTCATACATCATAAAATTCAAATTCCATTTTCATTTTTTTTTATACTCCTTGAAGTTCTGAGCGATGTACTTTTACATTCTTAAAATTTTTATTGAAAATTTACTTTAAAAAATCAGAATATTATTATAATTAGACAGCATGTAAAATTAATGCTCTAATTTTCTTTCATATACTGAATGTCTATTCTAAATTGTTGGTCAATAGCTAATTTCTAAACCACAACAGATAGATAGATATTTCTTCCAGTTAGAAACAGGTTTTAAATGCCGCAAAAAATAATATTTTACATTATTTGAATCATTCAATATTCGGCTGAAGAAATTAGAAAATAGAACTTTCCCTACACCACCCCCGGTTCTATTAATCATATTTAACGAAATATTTTTGGCACGCTAATATCACAAACA